>JACTOM010000050.1:4768097-4904198 GCA_015832385.1 Elymnias hypermnestra
GAGATTCTTAGCACCCCCTGCCCCGCCGTTACCATAACCGCTGCCAGAGCTAGGAATAGCGGGGCTGCCGGGGACTGGGGGCCGTTGCTGCCTTGTGGTTTTCATTTTTGGTTTTGCCGGTAATCACCACGCTTGGCAGGCGGGTTGGTGATCGCAGTGCTGACCCTCTCGCACCGATAACGCTGCTGCCCGTTATCGGTCTCTAGCATTTGGGTCAGCGGGGAATGGATATACCGCCATTTATCGGTGTGGAATGTTATAAATAGGAAATGACAGTCAGATAGGAGTTTCGGGGGGGTATTTGGGTTGGGGATAGGATATTTCTACCGCGGAGGGGAGAAATTGTAGCGGTAGTAACAGCTCGAGGCACCCGGGTTCGCTTACCCGCGTGCTTAGCTAGTAACCGGACAGGTTATCTGACTAAGCACCCTCTGGGTTATACTTATATATACAATATATACAATAGTAGTAGTTATACTTATATATTACTACTAGGGACTTGCCTTACTATTCCGAACATTGATAAGTAATATTATGTTCGTAAATAAAAAGTATATCATACTTATTTGTTTATTGCAATATATTATTAGACAAAAATACAATAACATAGTCCATAATCTTAAGACATATGATGATTAATAATATCAGATCTCAGAGAATAAAAAATTTCTTACATCATTAACTTAAGTATGTAGTTATATATTGAAATGACATTTGAAATATATTTCGTTTAACTTGAATCGATCTTGATGTCTTGTCATAGATATCTTTGTTTTAGGTTAGTCATAAATGATAACTATACTGATCAAAATGCAAAAGGTGGGCTTAATGCTATTAGCTAGCCTTTCTAGTCCAATAAAGATTATGGATAGATGTGGAGTACAGTAAGGGATATGATATAAATTTATTATAAATACAAATTAGACAGAATTTAAAAACAAATATTATATGATGTGAGAATTTAACTATTATTTATAATTCAAAACGATTATCAAAAAGTATGTCTACATTTTTACTACATACCGAACTCCTTGCTATATACTACTAAGTACTATTTATTTTATAATAAATATTTGTAAGAATCAGTCAATTTTCTTGGGAGTAAATTTTCTGGAAACAGTTATTCTTTATGTTTCTAAAGCAAACAAAGTTTTGTATAATAGATTAGCTTAAAGATCTGGGTTGCGTCTCAATATATTTTACGTTACAATTTTAATTCTGTTAATATTTTATTAACTTACCATCTATAATAACAGGTAAATGTTCGCATCACATCATATCATAGTCTTTTTAAAGCGGTGTTTTAATTAGTATGAAAATCATATAGTTTAATATACTTATAAAATCACTTTTACTGAATCTAGTTACGCAAAAATCTCAAAACAACAGTTACGTTAGTTCGTCGACCGGCGTGGAGATGAATCATCCGACGCTTTATTTTCTGTAGTCAGTACACTTTAAAGCCTGTACCAGTTGCATGACTGTAAGTATGACTTCATACCAAACCTCCTTGAGGTTTTCCCTGTTTGTATTGGCAACAAAATTATATACATATTAATTACTCTGCACCCCTTAATCTTATAACACTCACATATTAAATAATAATACAATATCATTAAAAATATGTAACATATTCAAACACAAAACCTCGCAAAGGTAGCCCCTATGAAGCGACAACGATATTATTATATTTTCTTGATTCGTAAGTGTATTTACATGTCGTTTCGTCGTATTTATTATTAGACTGCACGAGTTTTTTATGCACTGCCCACCTTTTTATGCAGAATTTCGTTTTCCTTTATTTTGTCTGGAAAAAATTGCTTATCAGCGATAAGACCGCCTTTCTATACATTTGTGGAGATAATCGTGTACTTTATTAGTATTTTTCTCTATTTTTAAAGCGTACATTTACTATTTGACTAAGTTTACCTGGTATTACCATAACGAATTATCCCAAAATTTCTTTTGGCATATGCAAATTTTTTATTACTGACAGGATACTGTTTGACTGTATGCTTAACTGATGGTATGGTTAGTGATGTTAAAGTCAAAGATGGAGCCTACCAAAGCATCCCACTAGTTCAGACTCAGATAAATTAGAAATGTTACTTCCTAAACTGGTCCTGCCGATAATCGAACCCGAAACCTCTGTTGACGGTGCTAGTTCTCCCACCATTGCGGCAGCGAGACCGTCAAACTTTCATTCTTTCTGCGAGAGTGCTTCTTGATGATGATAATATCCTTCGAAAGTACAATTTCCGAATTTTTACAACAATTAGTTATATAACGTTTTATAAAGAGCATTGTGTCTCACCACAAGGCTTTATAAAAGATGTACTTTCCATTTCCATTTTATATTCTTTACCATATAAATGAAATTTATTCTCTTATTCGTACATATGAAAACCGTTATAGTTTTCAAAGTATACCAAAGAAAATAGATATATTTCACTTGGATATAAGGTAATTTTTGTGTTATTTGCCCCTGCCCTATATTATACGAAATCTAAAGACACGAGTTCTGCTATATAATATCACCGTTATGGACATTATGTTGCTCACAGCGCTGAGCTGAGTCCTGTACGTTTTTTTTTGGGGGGAGGGGGAAATGTTCAAAAATATACCCGAGATCTGGGGAAAGTAAATCGGGTTATGTGGGATTTTTACCCACAAAAACCCCCTCGGTAGTGCCACGTGACTCTTGGGCAACTCGGGCAGAACGTACCAGTGCCACTCTTGCACAAAAATCTATCTATCTATCACACAATTGGGAGCTGCCAGAGTCCACCCCGTAACAACTCTGGAGAGTATAGCCCTCGCAACCGTTGCAGTTTGGTTATCGCCGCAGGCCCGATGAACGCCTCTGTGATCGGAATCAACCCTTTCGGCAGTTTTTTTGCGAAGAACATCTTTACAAAAGGAGACCACCACCCTCCACGCTCTTGGCACCTTAAGCATCGCTGCAACTACTGCTTGTCCCGAGGGATCGCATCTGATTTTATTCACCAAGACGCGTCGTTCGGTCCTGTACCAATATTTACATTACTTATTGAAATATGCTTAATAGTTTTTCCACTAAAAATCACCTATGAAATGAATCTAATATACAACCAATGAATTTTACAACGACAATTTAGACGCCAGTAAGAAAGTATACCATGTCTGACAGATTCGCTAGTCTTATATACGGTAATGTTTTGCTACCAGAAGTCCCGTAAGAAGAAAAATATTTTTGAAGTGAAACTTCTTTAGGCGCCATGAGGGTAAAAATTTAATGAATGGAACGAGTGATTAGCATTACGAAGATGTGCAGCGTTTTTTTATGCTAATTCGTTTAAAGGTTAGGTAGTTTTAATATTTACAAATAACGTGTGGCATTTAAATTTGCCATTTGTGTGGCAATAAATTCTGTTTTCTAAATTTTAAATTCAAAAACAAAATTTAATTAACAATATCTAATATTGACAAAAAACACGAGGCAATTTTATTTACAATTTGTAATTTGAGATTTCAATAAATTATTAGTATTAATTTTCGACAACTAACATTTTAATGACAATCAAATTCCTAACATATCTTCCCTTTTCCCTCCCTCTAACTCTCGTAAAACTAAAGTTGATTTGTACAAATATAAACAAGACTTAAAATTAGTTTGGCAGATTAGTTTTACTACAGACATGTGTACTTTGTAATTTTTTATTTTTATAATCGGCAGTGTTTGGATTTAGTAGGCTGTAGCTACTACAAAAGTAAAGAAGTTTCGTCAAACAAAACTACGTGCATTCCGGTATAATAATTTATAGCATTTTTTAAGAGGTAAATAACCAGACTAGAAGCAATATTACTATCTTAAACTATAATGTCTTCTTCTTCTTCTTTAATTTATGGCTTTTATTGGTGCCAATCAGGCCCTATTATTCCGCCAACGACGTGTTTTCTGTGTTAATGTTGAAGTAATTTTCCATTGTCCTTGGAGCACTTCAATTAAAGCTCTAACATTATTTTAAAGTCTTACAAACGTTTATTAGTGTCTTAACAACTTCGCTGTATCTTCATGTTAATGAGTTATATTTTATTTTATTTTTGGCGCGTTCGCCATTTTTACTCTTCCATCTTGAAAAAACCCTAGAAATAATCAAACTATAATGTCACTTACCAATACGTGATTGACAAGTGCTTGACTGTCATTTGATAATGACAGTGACAGAAAAAATATTTTATACGCATTGCGTTTGACCCAATTTAATTAAAAGATGAAATGCGAAGAGCATTTCTTCATTAAAATACGAAAATACTCGTTTAAAAATACTTGTTGAAGAGATGGGGAAACCTTAACATAGAAAAATAATGACCGATAAATTTGTTACGAGGTCATGGCGCCAGAGGCGTTCAAATCAAGATTTTTGTAGGTCACTTTGACCAAAAGAGTCTTTATGAAACCTGAATTCCATTACTTTGCTTATTATTCTTTAACTAGATACTAGTATGCCATAAATTTCTGATTTCCTATTAGACTAACATGAAAATTTGTTCCTATTATTCTTTGTTACAAAGTCAGGTCAATATTGGTACAACATTTTTAGAAACCAAACAATTTTTTTTATTATTTACTTGTACATAGTTTAAAATTGTTACGAAAGTCCTAGAAAAAGGTATGGTAAGGTTTTGAAAAACAGAGTAAGGTGAAGGAGTTGCAAACTATTAACATCCCACATTTGGGCACAGGCCTCTTCGCTCACAGGGGAGAGTGTTTTTAGAATATAGACGCCACCACGCTGCACCACTGCAGCTTGGCAGGCTCCAAATACTTGATCCCGGGATGTACAGTTATCCTTAAGATATTTTTCTTTAACGAAAAGTGCAAAGATGAATTTTAAACAACAAGTAGGTACTTAAATTTTACAAAGAGACTAGTGGTGTAGGATTCGAACCGGTGACTCTTCGCAAGAAACCATGTATCTATCCACTGGGTCATCGCGTCTGTGAATACCGGAGTTATATTATAGTTATAGTTTAGATAGAAAGGAATTAGCCCTCATATAAATCAAATAGTCCGTTTTAGTTATAAAACTGGAAATATCATAAATTTGTTTAAAAGTCATCTACCAAATAAATATCTTTGTCTTTTACAGTCACATACATGGAAAATAGTTCTATAAGCCTTAATAGTTTCACTTTAAAAATTTAATTACATAGCAAACACTTAAAAGGAATTACAAGAAATTTAAAAATTATTAAAAAAATAAAAATGGTGAAGACGGGACTTATAAAGCTCGGTCTTTTAATGAAAACCGCTTTAGAATATGTATTTTTATGTAGTTTAGAATAAATTGGAATACCCTTATAAGATAAATTGTTACAAAATTATCCTTTAGTATTGAAGACTTCACAGAAATCTTGTCTGAGGTATGTAACGCTTCTGAGAAGGCGAAACGAGTGAGGGAGTGGGTTTCATCGAATTTCATCTTAGGATATGGACAGGCACAAGGAAAAGTAAGATTTTTTTACGAAAATGAGCCTTTCTTTTGAGAAATAACTTAAAAAACCAGCTAACAGACAGACACCTCTATAGTTTAGAAATGGGTTCATCATTTAAATGTGAAGGATATTCTGTAATATTAAAGTTTAGTCAATATCTCTGCAGCACTTTCTGAAATCAACCTAAATAAATTATGGGCAAAAAATTATCAAGCATTATATTAATATTTATTTATAAGCAATATAAATAAAAATTGTCGAAATGTATATACGTGCTTAATTTCCGAACCACTGCATAAAATTGGATATTTTTTATTTGTTTGTAAGTTATGTATAAAAGAAAATTTTAAAACAATCAATCAGCACTTTGTGTAAATCTCAAAACATGTAAGTAAGTGGAAGAATGGGACAGGAGACTGTGGTAGATCCGCAACGGTAATTAAAGTAAGTTAAACCACAATGTCATTAAAAACATGTTATTAGTACAAATGGTAGTACACTATATCTAAACTAACATTTCATAAAGGAAACATTTGTGTTTTTATATGTATGTATGTTTGTTAGGTTGCCACACAAAAACTACTGGACCGATTTCAATCATTTTTTCACCATTAGAAAGCTGCATTTTCACGGAGCGGCATAGGCTATATTACTTTCTCAAAATCCATAATAGGGATTCCTAAGAAAAAGGCATTAATATAACCCAAGGTGTGAAACTAAAAATCTGTCATCGCGGGCGCCGATGAACTATTGATGACAGAACAAAAACCTAACTGTTCTACAATATTATAGAACGTATCTATATCGATATATAATATCTACACAAATGTCCACAATACTATACATCCAACTACTATGCCATTATAACTACTTTTTAAATTTTAAAAATTAATAAAAATGCTGACAATAATCAAACCATATTATTCGTACCTCAGTTTTAATCCTTATCTCATACATCCCAATGAAATATAAAATACATTTATATTTTATTAAAGACCATTCCAAAACCTGTAAAATACTTTTGAAATTATTAATATCAGACATTCCATTCAAAAGATATAATATTAAAAATATCAATCGAAAGAATATAATGTATCCCGAGTGTCTAATGTTGTCTATGGGGAAATTCTGAGACAATGAAATATCAGAAATAAAACTCTTCTCTAATATTATAGAAGAAAGTTTTGTATTTAGAATTTTTGTTTTTATTTTTACCAATTAACAATAATCAAGCTAAAAATTACTGGAGCGATTTAATAAAATCTTTCGACACCTGTCAAGTGTTTTTAAATTCACTAATGATGTTACGAATTTAAAAATATATTAGTTATGGTAAAATAAATATGTATATTGTTAGATTATGAATATAAGAGTGTATTTAATAATCTGAAAGGAAGTAATCACAAACTAAGTGAAATAATACTTTTATGTTTACTAAAAAAATGTATAGTCCGACTTAGTACACTTTCCATTGCCACGAGATTGGTATTTACGAGAGTAAAACCGCGAGGCATTGCTATTAAGTTATAAATTAATTTATCTTTGAAACATTTAGTAAATTATACTTGGCTCTTGTTTATAATTACATCAAACACTAAGCAGCGAAATAAAATTATCTTAATCATAGCTTACTAG
This sequence comes from Elymnias hypermnestra, assembly GCA_015832385.1. NCBI lineage: Eukaryota > Metazoa > Arthropoda > Insecta > Lepidoptera > Nymphalidae > Elymnias > Elymnias hypermnestra. The sequence goes on from JACTOM010000050.1 coordinate 4,775,211, forward strand.
GCCAATATCTAGCATGATTTTAAGAATTATTATTTGTATTAAAGCCCGAAGTGCCTCTCCAAATATCATTGGACGGTCAACGACACGCGGAAACGTAATTGCATGCTTCCGAACCGGTTCCCATGAGGTCACTGTCTGACACCATTTAAACCTCATGCACTTCTGTTGAAAGCTTTGTTTGATCTTGAATTTAAACCATGACTTTGATGTTTAAAATTTATTGCCCTCATTGATGAATATACTATAAAAATGTTACAACAATGGATACATTCTTTATACATACATAGCATCACGCCCCATTCCACGCATAGGGGTAGGGAGAGACCACGTCCCTCCATTTGCCACGATCCTTTCATATCTCCTTCGCTTGTTTCATCATTGTTAAATCTCTCATACAAGTTCGTCGGTTTAGAGTACTCTTGGCCTGGCCCTTATTTAAAATGTCCTGGATTTGGTCCAGGAACGTTCGCCTTGGTCCGCCCCTTCCGACTTTCCCACTCCCTCTTGACTCATAAATCCTTTTAGTCAGTCTCCTTTCATTCATTCTCTCTACGTGCCCAAACCATCTGAGCATACCTTTCTTATTTTTTTGATGAAAGAACAAATAATGTTTTACAATATTATAGAACGTATTAATCTACAAAAAAAGTTCCCGATATCATATGTCCAACTACTATAGTTATCCGACTATTACACCTCTTTGACATTTTAAAAGTTAATAAAAGTGACGACAATAATCAAACCATATTATTCATACCTCTGTTTTAATATTTATCCGATTAAATGTAAAATATTATACAAAACAAATTATCAATATCGTTCCTTGTACCTTGCCTGGTATGTGCTATTAGACATAAATGAAAATTAATTTTAAGTAGTAAATATTGATTTGGAAATATAACTTTTTTTTAATTTTAACAACGTATAATTAACGGTATAATTTATAATAAATATAGCCTAGTAACGATTTTTTTACCAGAACCACGCGGTAACAGATATAGATATTTCGTAATTTCAAGGACTGACAGTTAGGACTATACTCGTACTTATAATAGAAGTTAGCATCAATAGTATCCATTACTTACCTAAACCTATCAAATAAACCCAAAGAACAACACATTCTCTTAGGGATAAGTTCACATTGCTAAATGCTACTGCAAAGTGAAGTAAGTAAGTAACAGCCCTTTAACGTCCCACTGCTGAGCACAGGCCTCCTCAATCCGAGGAGCGAGGGTTTTGCAGGCAGGCATAGTACACAAGTGCACTCTCTATTCCTTCACTCTCAAAGTCCGACGTGACGGGAATCCAACATAACCGGAGAGAGATCAGGCGCCGGACCGACGGCTTAACGTGCTGTCCGAGGCGCGGAGGTGAATCACACCGCCAACTTCCTAAGTTCAATGATGACGTCGTTGATAATTCTGATTTATTATCCTCAATTAAAGTAAATGAAAGTGAAGTATTTAATTATTTATCATCCATCAATATTAACAAAGGTAGTGGGCCAGATAAGATTCCTCCTGCTTTTTTAAAACAATGCGCTAAGTACCTTGCCTACCCATTGACTTTAATTTTTAACCTTTCGTTAAACTCAGGAGTATTTCCAGCCAAATGGAAAATAGCGCATATTACCAATACATAAATGCGGTCCTTTTGATAATGTTGCAAACTATCGACCCATGTCAATATTATCTAGTTGCTCTATGGTTTTTGAATCACTAATGCAGCAAAAGTTATTTAATTTCCTAAAAAAATATATCACACCTCAGCAACATGTATTTTTTCCACATAGGTCTACGACAACAAATTAGATTGGCTATACAACTGAAATCGCCGAGGCACTTGATAATAATTTAGAAGTTCATGCTATTTATACAGATTTCAAGAAGGCATTTGATTTAGTCGATCACGATTTGCTGCTGACAAAGCTTCATCGAATACATGGTTCGCTTCTGAGATGGTGTGAATCTTACCTAAAACACCGATCACAATTAGTATGTCTTTATGACTTCAAATCTATCGTTCAATTTATTCCTTCTGGTGTTCCCCAAGGATCTCATTTGGGTCCATTACTTTTTTAAATTTTTATAAATGATCTTAGTTATAATATTGCATCGAATTTTAGATTCTATGCTGATGATCTGAAAATCTATCGTATTATTAAAAGTGACTACGATACAGTAGTGTTACAGAATGACCTCAATAGAGTTGCTAATTGGTGATATCATTATGATAGTATCATCGGGAAAGCGTCTAAGTTGTCTGGTTTCATTTCACGGCAACTTAAGATATTCCATGACCCTGACTTGTCTAATATAATTTATTTTTCACTGGTCCGGATTATTCTCGAGTACTGCAGCCCCGTTTGGTGTCCAAGTTATAATGTGCATCGTGATAGAATAGAACAAGTACAGAAACGTTTTTTATATCAACTAGCTTACGAAAATAATAATTGTCGTCTGTTAACGTCCTATAACTCACGTCTAAATTTTTTTAAACTTATGTCTTTAGGAAGCAGGCGTACGTTACTAGATATGGTTCTGTTTTATAAAATTATTAACGGCCTTATAGACTCTCCTGACGTCTTAGAACGCATAAGTTTTAACGTACCTCGCTCAGGTAGTCGCTTCTGCAATCAAAAACCTTTTACATTGCCATTTTGTCGCACGAATTTAGCTAAACAGAGTGCCATTAATAGGATAAGTTCTTTATTGAACAAATTTAGAAACGACTGTGATATTTTTTCTGGTTCTGTGGCCTCATTTAGACATTCCCTTAAGAGTAAGCTACTGTAGCATTACCTCCATTCCTTATTTATTGTATTCTTTAGATTTTAATTTTTTTTTTTGTAGTTTACGTTCTATTAATATCCCGTGTAATGTTATAGTTTTTCTTTGTTTTTAGTTTATTCTTATGGCTTAAGCAAGCCGTGTTCGTTACGAGAAGGTGAAATCTATAACAAGTTAATTGGAATTTAAACATACTTTTAACCAGATTTCACCCGTTTAACGAACCAAATAATAATAAAAAAAATATTGAGAAACTGTTAATAGAAAACTCAATATTGAAATTTAATTGGCCCGACCCGGGACTCGAACCCTAGATCAATGACGCAGTTAGGTACTGCAAACTAGATTAAGTAGAATATTAAATTACAACTACAGATTGTTAACGAAATTATTTCTTTTTGCAATTGAAAGTGTTTCAACGATTTCACATCGAATTTGGTTTTAGTATAATAAATGTAATGTAAAAATAAAAAGCCGTGTTGAGACTCTTTAGAGAAGTCGCGGATTATAATCCTCGGCAAGCACCACTAAGTTTGTCTTCTTAAAATAAATTTTACATGCTTGATTGTTCATTTGAATCTATCATTGCGCTTTTCAATGAAGGAAAACATCGTGAGGAAACCTGCATATCTCGAAGGAAATTCAGGGGTAAGTGTAGCCAAGTGAACCAACTAATATCCTAAAACCTGAGTGAACAATCGCAGTCGTGGGAGGTTAATAGGCTTACCTTACTTTGCCTTTATGGTAAATGTGGCATAAAAATAAACAATGTATACCATATGTATGCCATTTTGGTTATAATATCATAATCAAGCATACTTAACCCGACCTTAGTACCAGGCACCGTAACTTCACCTTCATATTATTGACAAACTGCCAAGTTTCATGAGTCATTCAGTTTCCTCTATTGTTAATTCATTTCTTATTTAAAATTTCTTTTTCTCTTATAACGATATTATCAACATCTATCGTTTACTTTTGAAAACATTATTAAGTCAAAGATCCGACTTTCTGAACTAACATCTATTTTGCGTTACACTAAACCAACAATCACTAGAGTTAGCTTTTATTATTGCTGATAGTTTAGTGCATGATTGTGATCACACCTAATGTTAATAGATGATACATCTTACGGTTTCTACACAGCATCGTAACGGAATATAAATCTATTTGCTTGGCGCTACGTCTTTACTAGTAAGGTGGTAACTAGCCACAGCCACCCACGAGTTTAGACTCAGACAAATTAGAGAATACATTTTCCTAAATTCGCCCTACAAGATCACACCCGTGACCTCTGCTAGCAAAGCGAGCACTCGCACCACTGCACCAGCAGGGCCATCAAGCTCCCTATGGAGTTGTTTTTTTAAATTAATTTTAGCTCTCTAAGGTACTAAATACCCCTAAACTTATACAACAATGACGAAATAATTGTAACATATCATGTCTAAATAGCAATTTACGTAAAATACTCGGGGTACTACCTTGAACGTATTTCGCTAGAAATTACCGCAAGCGGTGGGTCACGCTAACGGAACTCCCTTTTGGATTATAACCGTTTTAATACAATTTTTTTAATATAAACTTTACAGACATATTTCGTAAATAGCACAATGTTAAAAGAAGAGATAGTAGCCAAGGGGCTCCTATTTTATTAAAGGGAGTATAGTTTGTTTGTTGTACTTTTCACATTCATGATTTTTGATCTTTGGTAAGTACATTGCATCAGATAAAACTTGAGGAGTCGCCTATCTGGTATCAATGCGGTGCATCAATCACTTATTGATAAAGTGGACCACACTGATGCTGAATATCCGGTTGAGAGACCACAGGGGCATCTTATTGCGTCGCTAATCACTGCCAAGTATAGTAGGTGCAATTATTGGCAGTTTGCCGGGATGGAATGTAGTTTCCTCGTTGAAGCAATGGAGAAAAAGAGTAGGCGCAGCAGACCTTATTTGCCTTTGAAGGAGGAGATTGGCTGGCAGGAGCCTCCTTGAGCAACCGGGAGAATCATAGCGAAAGTGCCAGCGAGCTTCTGACATCTCCAGCTAGGTTTGACGAGGGTGTCGCTTGATTTTAGTAGATATTCTGGCCCAACCACACTCTTTATTCTAGGCATGGGTGCGTAAAAGCATTGCGGAAAACGAAGGTATTTTAAATGTCTGGGAGAAAGGTAATTTAGATAATATTAAAATAAAATTTAGAAGTTATGAACCTCAGGACTGTAAATATTGCACTTATTTGCTGTAATGCAATTTCGTTTCTAATCAATTTATTTAAGTTGCGTTACAACGATAACTAACATTGACATATACTATCAAAACGTGTATTGCCAATAAATAAACTGCATATATATACAGTTTTTGGCATTCAGTTATCAAAATATAGACGCAATACAAAATTGTGATAACGAAACAAGATAAGCAAGCCAGATAAGAATGACATACGGAATTTTCACAATATCTAATATAATCAGTATTGTTTATCATTTGTATGGGAATATTGAAGTACATTTTGCGTTCTCTTAGATGATAAGAATTTAACTGTAAGTGGTTAAGATTTTCGCCGACATCGTAAGATTGAGCAAATAACCATGATGTACATTTTTTCTTTATTGAATGTGACTGTTCCGTCACGCTCGTCTATGTAACGCTGAGTCGAGTAAAGGCAGCTTCTATTGATTGACGGAGCAAGAGATAGTAGTAATTCATTATTTGCAAAACGCATATAACAAGCATTATTGACAATAATGTATACGCTATTATAATTATAAAAGTTATAACTATACGATTATAGAACATAAAAATAGAGGTATTTCATATTATTAATTTCTTGATGAAGATCTAGCTTTTAGAAATGATTTTAAACACATCAAATTTTATAAATCTTCTATAAATCGTAAATTGCAATGTATTTATTATACGTAAATTTCAATATATTTCGTGTAAATTACATATTTTATACATGTGTGTGTGAATACCATAAGTAAAGTAAGTATTAAGTGACTTGCTTACCAAGTGGCTCGTATCCTGGACAAGTGAATACCGGGTAGACACTTCCAAATTATCTCAACTATGTTCTTAAGTGCCTAGGAGTTGCTTAATAGCCATAATTTATATTTTTGTATGTAAAATAGGGATATCCCAGCAATTAAGAAATATATGTACCCGGCCTTCAAGGAAGTGTCATGGTGGTTTAAATTTCTATATACTTTGATGGTAAATAAAGATACAGTCTAAGATGAGAGCATGTTAAGCTGGTAAGAAGTAATTTACTTCTTTTACTTTACCGCCGTCGTTGCTTGTAGAATAGTAAGTAGCCACGGCCGAAGCATTCCAATCCAGGCTCAGAGAAATCAGAAAATATAACTTTATAAATATACAAGCGATCGTTACGTCGAGGCTATAAATTATACAAATCCTCAATTGTAAAGGAACTGATAGGTGTGCAGAGAACTACTTACATTACTTTTTAGCATACATACAAACATACATAGCATCACGCCTCATTCCCATAGGGGTAGGCAGAGACCTTGTCCTTCCACTTGCCACGATCCTTGCATATCTCCTTCGCTTCTTTCATTCTCATTAAACCTTTCAAACAAGTTCGTCGGTTTAGCGTACTCTTCACCTGGCCCTTATTTAAAATGTCCTGGATTTGGTCCAGGAACGTTCGCCTTGGTCTTCCCCTTCCAACTTTCGCATACACTCTTGACTCATAAATCCTTTTTATCTGTCTCTTTTCATTCATTCATCTCACAATTTTAGTCGTTACATCTTCTTTTATACCACAACGTTCTCTTATCACACTATTTCTTACTNGTGGCTCGTATCCTGGACAAGTGAATACCGGGTAGACACTTCTAAATTGTCTCAACTATGTTCTTAAGTGCCTAGGAGTTGTTTAACAGCCATAATTTATATTTTCGTAAGTAAAATAGGGATATCTCAGCAATTAAGAAATATATGTACCCGACCTTCAAGGAAGTATTATGGTGGTTTAAATTTCTATATACTTTGATGGTAAGTGAAGATACAGTCTAAGATGAGAGCATGTTAAGATGTTAAGAGGTAATTTACTTCTTTTACTTTACCCCTGCGGCACGTCGTTGCTTGTAGAATAGTAAGTAGCCACGGCCGAAGCATTCCAATCCAGCCTCAGAGAAATCAGAACGCCAACGAGGCTATAAATTATACAAATCCTCAATTGTAAAAGAACTGACAGGTGTGCAGAGAACTACTTACATTACTTTTTAGCATACATACAAACATCACGCCTCATTCCCATAGGAGTAGTCAGAGACAACATCCTTCCACGTGCCACGATCCTTGCATATCTTCTTCGCTTCTTTCATTCTCATTAAACCTTTCATACAAGTTCGTCGGTTTAGAGTACTCTTCACCTGGCCCTTATTTAAAATGTACTGGATTTGGTCCAGGAACGTTCGCCTTGGTCTTCCCCTTCCAACTTTCGCATTCACTCTTGACTCATAAATTCTTTATGTCAGTCTCCTTTCGGTCATTCTCTCTACATGCCCAAACCATCTAAGCATAACTTTCTCAATTTTAGTCACTACATCTTCATTTATACCCCAATATTCTCTTATCACACTATTTGTTTCTTTGTCACTCAGTTTCAATCCACTCATACTTCTCAACGCTCCCATCTCTTCCGCATTTATTTTACGTGATTATGTGATTCTTCTGCCATACCCAACATTCACTACCATACATAACATATATAATAAATTAAAATACAATTCTTCTTTCGTGTGTATGTGTCTGGAAACATAACCGACAGAACTGCTTATATTTAACTTTTTTGGGTGAAATTTGTATCTTCAAAGTATAGATTGAAAATTTGATCCGATAAATAAGATTTCCCCATATTTACACGGGATCAGGAACTATACGCGTAACACTGTTGGGAATAGCTAGTATGAATGTTAAATACTTTATACCCACCTTCCAAATAAATAGAGTTTTGAATAACAATGTGTTAACACGTAAACATAACGTCACTTATATTTCAAAAGGATAATAATCGAGATATAATAATGAGTCACGGACTTAAAATAACGTTTTCCACATAAAATGTTGAACATAATGCTTTCACGATAAGCTGATAACAGTTTGTTCTACTAGAAGCAATTAAATTGATCAATAAATGGTTTTTTTTAAACTACGATCAATATTTCTGTTTTCATCAAGGTTATATAGAGGATTTATTGACTTCTTTTTAAAACACAAAATACGAACTTGATTACCCATTTAACAAAAGAATATTTGTTTTTTGAGGATCTAGATACATTATGTCTCTGTTTTGGTTAAATAATTACACGATCCATAATTTTTATTAAAGAACACGACAAAATATAGAATAATCGATATCTTATTGTGTCATAAACGCATATGAAATTGGCAAAAACGACACTGTAGCACCACAAAATGGTATAACGTCATTAGAAGGGAGAGAGAGAATACATTTTATTGTTCACCACAAACAATACATGAAATATAAACAATAACTTAATCAAAGGATACAAAAAGGCGGTCTTATCGCTAAGTAGCAATCTCTACATTGAGCTGCAACCGAGGGGCTAGAGAGGAATGCCTCAACGAACCTCTGGCTCCCCACTCATGGTTGATGGCGGCCCCGCTAGGTTTTAGTGGGTATTGCGAGTTTGTACCCTCGCGAAGGCCCACACTCCCGACCTTCAGTCGGGGTGCGTAAATGCATTTCCCAGCGACAAAAAAAAATCTAAAATGTACATATACATATAAATACATACACGAATACAGAGACAGATACAAAGCCAAAATAAATATTATAATAAATAACATTTTTATTAACCATTAGCCTTATGCGGTAACTTGCTGTGAAAAGTTTTCGAAAGGATTTGTGCAAATAGGTGATTATATTTCAACGAGATATCCTTGAATGGTTTTAAATTAGGATGAAAAATTTTTGAGTGGGTAGTTGCAAACGTTGCATGCGTACACTTTTAATTTTGTTTTAATATAAACGCAGTTTTCTATGTTTGTATGCATTATCTCACTCTTGTGCAAGACATAAAATGTCATGGGTGCGTGTGAATAAACTGGAAATAACATCAAAATACGGTATTACATTTACTATCATGTCATATGTAAAACGTTATTACTGTAAAGATTGTTATTCAAATAAAAACTATTGAGTTTCATGCCGATATCTTATTGATAGAATCAATCTTCCCAACCGATGTTAGATTATCACCGATTGATAGACTTGACTGTTAAAAAGAACTTGTTAATCTTTCTTAAATAATAAATATATTTATTAGATTCGATATCTTAACAAATGAAATTGGAGTGTCTGTTTGGTATATCAAACTAATAGTTTTCACCAAATGCATATACAGTAACATTTGTTTGTCCAAAAGTATATTCTGTGTAATATCCGAAAAGGCTGGACCGGTTTTGAGCGAACTTTTGCTGGCAGATTGGTGTTACAAGGTAAGAAAAAAGACGCTTTCGGAATTACGCACGTAAAGCTGCGGGGCACGTGAATCGTATTACCAGTTATCCAGTCAAACGCATCACTTTATCCATTCTGCTACAATGAAACTGTAACATTGTCATTCAAACGATAAATTTTACAATATTTTTTCATAAACACGGAAATGTATCAGAATTTAAAATTAACAGTAACTTTTTTCGTGCATTGTGTCAATGTATTTTGAAATGAATAGGGTTGTCATCTATAGTAAATAATTTTATCTACATTTTTTATAATTTAGCACTCCACTGTTATCTCACTTTTTGGTATGTGATGGTATAGATCTATTCTGGTAGTACGGTAACCTAGAAAGATGTAATTTACCTCTTTGTGAATTTTAAACAGCATCGTACCGGAACGCAAATTTGTAATTAGACAAGGCCGAAGTTTCCCACATGCCAAGACCTAAACAAATTAGAAATTGCTTCCGAAAGTATGCCATATCGGGCATCGAATCTAGGACGTTTTTTAGGAAATCGATTACTTTGACCTTAAGGCCAACAAAGCCGTCAAAATCATTTAACATCTTTGTTGTATGCTCAGAATTTTAAAAAACATAATAATATCTCATCACAAAATATCTTTAACATTGATGCAACTGTTTAAATAGCGAAAAACTTAAATGTATTCAATATGTTACTTTATTACTAAATAATAATGTTAAAGACTGTTTCAATATCACCATCTTGCGATTACTATTATCAATCAATGACGCTAATATTGAAAGTATGTCGTAAAATAGAGGTGTAAAAGTGTTATTTGGTTGAAGGACTACGTATTTATTACAGGCTGGTGCGAACTAATTAGATACTCAAGATTAAGATACCGACTTCAATTCTTGTAAACATAATATGATGAAAATCTACAATAAAATAAAACAGTCGTGAATACCGGCTAGTCATCGTATACACGACCATTTGCGTAATAATATGTCCATAAATCTATACACGTGAAGTAATTCGTAACAGAATCAGTAGATTGATATTGTAATAAAGATTTTATCTCTACAAATCTCTTAATCCTTGATGAAATCAAATTTAAGACATAAATAAATGTTGTCCTGATTACACATTTACTTATTAATAATGTGATTAGATTAGGCACAATCACATTATAAATTTGAATACTTTATGATAGGTATTGTAAAATTAGATTTTTACAATGAAGCCATTCAGTATAATACAGTAAGATATTAAGAACACTTACATATTTTTGAATCTCTCAACAAAGTTTATATTGTCGTTAGAAAGTATAAACATTACTGCTAAAGTCAAGCTTTTTAATAACGAATAATAAATATATACATAAAAGTTGACTGTAGGTCGATAAATATATTATTTTTTGATTTGAAACCTCTATAGCGGCACGTGAAACCGACGCATACTTTAGCAAAGCGTCGCCACGTCGCCTCTCTTTCCAATTGATTCACCATCTTACGCGCTTACATTCAGTGTTTACAGCATTTTGTTTAATGCGGTTCACGTAACCTGTGACTTTTTTGTTTTAATGAAGTTTTCCTGTCCTACTGAATAAATTGAGTGTGAGTTGCTGCCTTTACAATTTCTAACGTCGACTTGTTAATTTCAATAAAATTTTGTTGTGATAATAGTGAGTCATGGCAACCCTAGCCACATTCCAATATATCCGTAGTCGTAAAGCTATTAGTGAAAGGCCGAGACTAAAATTAGTTTTGTCGCTGACGAAAATAATACCAAGTTTCCAGTGTCATTATTAACTGACCTTAAAGAGTTATTAGATTTCATAATAAATAGAAATTGTTACAGGTTTGAAATCTTCAAAGTCAAACAAGCAAATATAGCCTGCTTCGTGTAGTCTCTTCTATTTGTTTAGGGCGAACATCAAAGAAGGTTTATTGTTTTAAAAGTTTATACATAAGAAAAAAAACGCTGTTTCATATAATACACTGTTTTATAGATCATATTAAGTTCCTTTATTTACGGCTGTTATATTACGAAAAATAAGATTATTGTCTCATCAGGGCACTATTTTGTATAATAAGAAGTTTCAATAATATAAAAAACCTATGTGCTTTCTTTTCGAAGACCATTTGGCATTTTATGATGCAATACGTTTAAATGATTGATATAACTTTTTAAATTTTAATATGGTTAAACTTATCTAATTACCAATTCCTTTTGCAGGTAAAATAAACTTCATCATGTCAATTATTTAATTAAACAATCGTCCTTTTTCGCTTTAAGTCTACGTACGACAGTTCCTGTGTTGCCCAAGTTAATCTGAATGTTAATCATTTGCACGCTAACAATGACTATTAATCAAAGAAAAATTATACCAGATTTCCTTTTATTATAATTAAGCTGCTTAAAGTCGGCTGCTCAGAACCTGATTACAGTGATTGTATCGAGTGTTTTATAACATTTTCAAACAATAACTGCACGGCCAGTTTTGTTTATAAACATAAATTGAAAACTCACCTCAAGTTTCTTGGAGTATTCTTCCGCCAAGCGTTCCTGTTCTTTCTTCAATTCTTCATTCTTTTCGAGCAAAGCTTTGCCCAGTTCTGCTGCCAGCAGCAAATCGGATTCCTTCTGCTGAAGTTGTGTCCAGACATCCTCTGCACCTGCATTCATTGCGGTATCTCTAGATACAGCCATGACTTTAACGTAATCTTCCAAGTCCTCGTAAAAATTCTCATCCGACAGACTGAGAATCGTTGGTGCTTTTCTATTACCACTTCTACTTCGATTTCGTTTATGCTTTATCGACGTTCTAATACTACCTTTTCCTAAGTATTCAGTATGTTCAGTTATAAAATTAGGCGATCGGTCTGGCGGCTCCTTGTTAGTGTAATCCGGGTTATTTCTACTTCTACTAATATTTGCACTAAATTCACCGGCCATTTAATTTCAACTATATAACGGAGGAAATTAAGTCAACTCTGCACTATTTTGGTATAGTTATTCTTTTTGAACAACTTCTCGAATGCCTGTTGGATTTTAACAGGTTTGGGTAACTTGATCTGCTTAAAAACGTTCACTGGAATGTCGAAATCCTTTTTTAATGCCATTATAATATTTTTATGAGATCACAAGCGTAACATTTCCGTGGCACTGCACAAGCACGAAACACGATATTATTGTATGTCGGGGCACTCGCGAACGAAGCACTGATGTTGCCTCGACGACGGCTCGGACACAACAAAGCAAAGCAAAGCCTCCAAGGTGGAACGAGCCTAATGCGTCATAGACTACTTCAAACTATAGGTGCAACAGGTCTGAAGCTAATATATTTTTCCAATCGTATCCGTCAATCGTGATTTGTTTGAGATTAAACACGAGTAAAGTTCCCTTTATTAAATCTTGGGCTGAGCTATTATGTAAAATTTATTTTATTCATTATAGTTTTCTGTCAATAAAAATCCTCTCAAGAAAAATTACAAATTTCGAAAACAATTTCTAAATACGTATAGCTTGGTGTACTTAAGATATCCCATTCTTCATCGAACGAAGCCTTCTCCTAACTCTAGGTTATAAATTATTACGTTATATAAAATGCCCTTTTAGAAAAGAAAACTATGGATACAAAATACGTAAACACAAATAAAAAGTTTTTGTCAATTTAGAAAATGATGTTTTAATTCATCTATGTGCCATTTAAAATCTTTATTAAAATTAATTTATTTTGAATCTCTTCGGACAAAATTATTGATTGGATGGATTTTATGCGTACTGTATTTTACTCGTAAAATAATTACTAATAATAAATAACAGCATATGATATCTTGGCTAGGGTTAGGATTCAAAGATCTCTATTGATAATTCCACAACAAATTTGTAATAATGGGTATCGCTTCCAGTGTATCATAAAAATGTTTATTTATACGAAATTTTATAAAACATTTCTAGGTTTATTGTATATCGGGAGTGTCAGGGTGAATGCGCAAGGGAGCCTCAGACACTCCCAATACAGGGTGAGGAGGGTGTCGCTGTGTTTTAGTGGGTATTCTGGCCTTGCCGGCGAGTCCCGCACTCCCTACCTTGTGGCATGGGTGCACAAATGCATTTCCCAGCGGAAAGAAAGGTATATTGTATAAAAAACAAAAAATGGTTTCTTCCTATATCCATAAAAGAGTGAAACCATTCGAGACATAAGTAATTCGAGTTAGAAGGGCAATAACAAAATGAAGTACACACACACTCGTTCTGAAAGTAGCAATCTAGTGTGGTGGTATTAATGTAGTAGTTTTATGAAGAACTCAATAAATATTGTTAACAAATAACTGTATCATATAAAGTAAGCATAGCCCAATCTCAAAAATTAAATAAACTGAGTTCATCAGGTTAAACTTATATTACTTGGCAGTATATAAAGCTAGATAGTAACTTAACAGCATAAAGCAACGATAGGTTCTTTATAATCTCTATAAAAAATTACAGAGAACTATTAAGTGTAGGCATTTAATACTTATGAGTTTTAGTAAAACACGTTATCTTTGGAAGAGCACAACACGTGTGTTAAAGTGAAATAGCAACAACAGGTGTGTCTTAGCTGTACATGTTGGAAAGAGACAGACAACATCAAGGTAATAAAGAGAGCGGCCGATCAGCCCATATTGGTGCAACATTTTTATTTTTATTTTTTATTGGACTTTAGAGGAAGTGATCTTACCGATTCTATACAAATAATTAATGTAAAATAATCTCTGGCACGTACAAGACCTTGACTTTATTTTAATCGTTGCTCGAAACAAAGGCTTAATCATAAGTTTTCGCAATGGTTTCGATCTTTTTCCATTTAGTGTTTAAGTCTACTGTTCCAGTTACCTAGTATTAGAATAATTGCCTCGTTGGTCTAGTGGTGAGCTTGTAACACTACAGATCATGAGTCACGAGGCGCTTGACTATAGTCTCACCTGATGTCAAGTGACGAAGCAATCTTAGATGGCATCTACACGGCATAATTTCGGAATGCAAATTTTATTGCATGCAGGTTTGGTGGTAAGTAAACACGGCCGAAGCCTTCCAATCCGATCACAGGCAAATTAGAAAATAAAATTGCCTAAAGTTTACCTGCCGTGAATTGCACCAAAGTTGAATTCGAGTCCCCGTTAATTTATAATTTTCTTCACTGTCCAATTGCTGCTATATATGATTAATATAAGAACAAATGTTGAATTAAGTCAAACCTATTATCTTAACATTTCTATCTGTTTTACTTTAAGGATTGAATTCAAATACAGTAATACTCAGTCTAACTTTATTTACATCTTTTAATTCCTTTAATTGCACGTTCTAAATTTTAAATATATAACGTTAATTTCATAATTTTTTCCCTTTTGACCGCCTGTCATCAATCTTTCTTCATTTTACCGCCAACTGCCAATGCCGTTAGAGACGTCCTCCGTCCACAAAACATGACTTTGACATTTTGTTTTATTAATTTACATTTTATAATCTATGGTCGTATTAACGTTAATATAAATGAAGAGCGTTGAGGACATTAATATGTACAGAAGTACCTTTTACATCAATGTATAATTAAATAATATCTAATACATTTGTGTTTTAACTAACTCGAAATAATTGGCTGTTTAATTTAAACCCGCCGTTTTATTGTTTTTTTTTTTAATTTTCTTTAGGCGCACGAAGGTTAAGGTTTTTACGCTTGATTAGAATCACGAAGATGTGCAGAGTTTTATATGGNTAATCTATGGTCGTATTGTTTATTTGTTTTTTTTTTTAATTTTCTTTAGGCGCACGAAGGTTAAGGTTTTTACGCTTGATTAGAATCACGAAGATGTGCAGAGTTTTATATGGTAATTAATTCGTATAAAGGTTAAGTAGTTTTAATATTTACAAATAACACGTGGCATTTTAATTCGCCACACTAATAAAGAAATATACTATTTTTCATGAAATATAAAATAAAAATATTTCATAAATTCTCTTTTCAAAATTTTAAATTTTATTAATAATTTCTAATATAGATAAAAAACACGAGCAGAATTAGTCATTTGATATTTCAGTATATTATTTTATTTATTTTTAGCTCACCAACAGCTATTACATTAAATATGTTTTTATATAGAGAAGATTATAAAAAGTACTTACTCTAAATGCAAAGCTACTTAAAGTAATACTAAAATACAAATACACTTAATATTTTAATGACAATTAAATTCATTATTCAACTACCATACAACTCAATAGTTATTTTAAAAGCAACAATCTATATTGGATTTTCCTTTAAGCAATTTTCAGTATTTGCCCTAAGTTGAAAAGATAGTGATATCGAGCACCTTGAACTCTCAGTTCTCTGATCTCTCTACGGTCATGTCGAACTATGAGAGTGAAAACGCAGACTGTTTACGAAAGTCCCTGTACATCAGCAAATGGACAATCTCTGTATTATTATATAACTATATTAACGACATTCGGTTAACAATATTATTAATACAATAAAAAAAGTACTAAACTTCCTGGTGAGAGATTTTTTTATGTAGTTATGCCTCAATTGATAGATACGGTAAACGATCAAATAATGCAAAATATTATGACATTTCTTTTTAGACAATTTAGCAACGAGAAGTCTGCCAATATTATTAAAATGATTTAATTAAATTACAAAGTTGCAAAGTACCTTCGCTGTAGAATCGTTTTGAAATAGGTATAACGATTTCAAAGACTTTTGAAAACAATAATTCTCAAATTTGGAAACTTAACGTATTGTCCTTTGAAATTGTCTAAATATAACGGATTCAAGGACACTTAGATATTATTAACGAATAATTATGTTAAAAAATCCTTGATTTGGTTTTATAAAAAAACAAAGCAAAAGGTCATTTCGAATAAAAAACCGCGTTGTATAAAATACTAGACGACTTTTTTAATATGACTAATTACTATTTTGCAATACTTGGTTAAAAATAAAAAGCTCAACTAATGTTGGGTCGAGGCTTTAACTTTTTATAATTCTGAAATGCATGTATCCTTACTTATTACAAAACAAAGTACTCCGCAGCGTTTATTGGTCTATTCCCGATATTATGAAAAACTACTGAAAGGATTTTCAAGTGATTCGTGGGAAATGTTTCGCTAGATAATTTGACAAGAAATTTTTTCATCTTAATCGCTGCCTGAGAAGAGAAGCTGCTCATAGATATTTGCATGGTGGGTTATTCAAGTTTTATAGATCTACAAAAAAAATCCACGATGACCTATCTTTTAATTATGTCCATTCTATCTTGAAAAAAAGTAGCTGCCCATTTTTTTTCAGTATTTAGAAAGTTTTTCAGACGGATACAGTATTAATTCTTGTCAACTTAAGACGTAGAAGCTTAACCGCTTTTTTCTAGTTTTTAAAATCTTAGCGTCATCAAGCCTTTATCCTAGATTTTATACGGACAAAACTTGTACATATAATATATTCTGCTACCCGTGGAAAGTCGGTAGTGGGTCGCTTGTTATAATAGTATTTTTGGGACCTCACGTAAGCCTTATATTTAGGTAAAAGAATGAGTTGCTTGGTTATTTTATCGATCTAGCAATTTTACACATTAATTGTATGCTGAAATGGATTAAAAAGTAATATCAACCGAAATAAAACGTAATAAGATCTGTTTTGGCTTGCTTCATAGGTATAAATTGTCATTTACACGTCCACCTTCACATTTTATCCAATATGAATAGTACAATCAATTCTATAACCGAGTTATAATGAAGTTCGAAGTTTCGAAAATCTTTATATATATGTCGGAGAATAAGAGAGAAGGACGGAAGCATAAAGCATAATGGCGTAAGGTTCTCTACCGACATCGTCATTGATGGCATCCATAATCATATCGATCAATCACATCAATTTCCATATTGTGGGCGTTGGTAGGTAATGTTGCAATCAAACACTTTATTAATTAACTCAGATTATAATGAAAGACGCGCCGTACTGCCACTTATTGACTCTGCCCCATGCCGATAGACAGATGGTGCCAGCGTTACACAGACTATTGCAGACGGACCAACGATCCACAGACTATTGCACTCTGACATATATATAATTCTTATGGGCGTCTGTGTCACTCTACTCCACCTGGATGGCGGAACCGATTTTATTAAAATTTTGTGTGTGTCTTCAGATGGATTCAATGATGGTTTAAATTTACAATTCAATCCGATAAATAACAAATTTACCTATATCTTCATGGGATCATGAACTACGCGATGGCTACCGCCAGGAACAGCTAGTAATATATTATATTTAAATACCAAACATATAAATTGCTACTATTTATTACACTTCAAACTTCGTGGTGTTTGAAATAAATTGGACGCACGCACATTTATATTCACAGTACATACACTGCATCATAAAAAAAACAACAACAAAAGATGTAAAAACTATAACATAAGGTAAGAAAAAAAATTTAAACTAGAGGAAATATAATAAAAGAAGAAATTATCTTACTTGATACCTCATGGGATCTTATTTCTAATATCGTTCTTAAGATCTGTCTCAAATATATTTATATTGTTATTTCGTTTTAGTGTCGCTTTAAGATTGTTATGTAGGCAGTATAAAATCATAATTTCGTCAGGTATTAAACAATCATGTACGTAAAAGAAACTGGATTGTAAAGAATTTCCAACATGGAAAGTAATGGGAAGATTTTTACAAATAGAATCACATATAAAACGGGCAGTCGTAAAATGTCATCCACTACACTTAAAAAATGTATTTAACTTAACGAACGACTATTAATAATGACTACAAGTGTAAACAGATTAATATAAGTAATTAATAAGAGATTAGTACTCCATAAAATTACTCATTGGTCTGCTCATTGGTCTTGTGGTTAGCATGTTAGATTATAGACATGAGGTCCCGGGTTCGAGTCCCATTTTTTTTTGTCGCTGGGAAATACTATTTACCCTGACCGATAACCAGTCAGGAGTGTGGGACTCGGCGATGGAAGGTCTCGCAATACCCACTAAAACCCAGCGGAACCCTCTTCATCGATTAGTGAGGCATCAGGTGTTCAGCTTTCGCATTCTGCCCTGGTATCCCGGATGAGTTCGACGGCGGGTTCACGGAGGCGGGAGGAGATGCGCAAATATGCGCCGCCTTACATTCCGCCTCCTTCGGCGATGAGGGGGAGCATCCACTGCTCTCTCTCTCTCGTGGACTTCTTTCAGCGAGACTACCGTCTCGCAAAAGAAGGCTACTTCTGCCCACCATCTCTCACTGGAGAGAATCGCGCCTACAATGCTCCCCAACGATCAACGACATCAGGAGGTGACGCTGAGGTCCCCAGTCCAGAAGGTGACGCTGAGGTCCCTAGGCCGAAGGTGATGCTGAGGTCAACAGGCCAGGAGTCCCGGGTCGGGCTAATTCAAAAATGGATATTGAGTTTTCTATGAACAATTTCTCAATATTTGCCCGAAGCTGGGAAGTCGGCGGTCCTGCATCTGATCTCTCTCAGGTCATGTCGGATTTCCGTCACATCGGACTATGAGAGTAAAGGAATAGACAGTGCACTTGTGTACTATGCCTGCCAATCCGCAGTGGAGCAGCGTGATGGGTCTATGCTCTAAAAACGCTTTCTCCAATGAGCGAGGAGGCTTGTGCCCAGCAGTGGGACGCTAATAAGCGGCTACTTACTACTCTATAAAAAATGCAACGTGTATAAATAACATTACACGAAAGTACGCATTCGTTGCTGAGGTCAACGTTACTAAGGAATTTGTTTATTCATTAGAAATCACAGAGTTATAGAACTCTATACCGCTTGGATATTATTATTTAATAACAAGTTTAACCTTAAATAATTGGATTTTGGTACACAAAATGAGTTCCCCAAACGATGATATGGAAATGGAAAAAATTGCTGAAGATGAACTGTCTAAATTACAAAGACAGGCAAGTAGCTTTTTAATACTTACTTACCTTGCATTTTCTTTATATGTAAAAGAAGATTCAACCTTATGTAAATACAATAGATAAAAGTAGTTCGTATAATTATAAACCAATTACTTTATGATGAAATTATGACAATTTTTAATTGCACTTGTTTCAATTACCATTACTTAATTGCAACTAATAAAAGTTGTATAAAATCCATAATATCAGGGAAGATGGAATTTGAAAGAAATAAATGCATTTAGATTATAAACATTATGAACACTATAGATATCAAAATTATGAGTTTAGACTATACCCTTAAAAATATTTAAGGAAATATTAGACAATGTACGAGCTAAAAATACTTTAAACACATTCATATCTTTAGTTTTACGAGTATATATCTAATGGTGGCCACGTTGGTCAATGGTCTTTATTGAATTAAACGTAAAATGCATATTGATGACCGGATATGATTGCTATGCGAAAATTATTGGATGAAATAGTGTTGCAGTAATGAAACGATACAATAAATAAAACAGGTTTCCCAATAATCAACTCAAGGTCAGTCATAACCTATTAACGTCTCACTGTTGGACACATGCCTTCTTATAGGAAAAGGGTTATTTGAGCATTGATCCACCACGCTGCTCAACTGCGCGTTGGTGTGGTACATATTACAGACTACTACCAGAATTTGCACGTTTCTTCATAATGTTTTCCTTCATTAAAAAGCACAATGAAGGACATAAAAGACCAATCATGCACGGATGTTTCTTTGTAAAAGAGTCTACTTGGTTTTGCCTTACCGCGCTTTTATACCATGTCTTCTTTAATCAAGAGTCCACGTGTCTTAACACCAAGCCATCATACATACATACATAGCATCACGCCTCATTCCCATAGGGGTAGGCAGAGACAGCATCCTTTCACTTGCCACGATCCTTGCATATCTCCTTCGCTTCTTTCATTTTCTTTAAACCTTTCATACAGTTAAGTTAGGAACGTTAGCCTTGGTCTTCCCCTTCCAACTTTCGCATTCACTCTTGACTCATAAATCCTTTTTGGCAGGCTCCTTTCATTCATTCTCTCTATATGCCCTAACCATCTAAACATACCTTTCTCAATTTTAGTCACTACATTTTCTTTTAAACCACAACGTTCTCTTATCACACTATTTCTTACTCTCTTTCAAAAAGCATAACTTTCGTTTTGTTTACATTCACTTTCAATCCATTCCCTTTCGAAGCTTTATTCATAATATTTACAATTTCCTGTAGTTCATTAACAGATGACGCAAGTATTACTTGATCATCAGCGTAAACATTTAATGAGTAATTCATCCATTCTGAACCTATACATACTTTCTTTTAAGTCTGTCAAACATTTATCCATGAATAAGTTGAACAGCCTTGGTGACGCAACACATCCCTGTCGAACCCATCTTTCGACAGGAAACCACTCCGTGTACGCCCCGTTTATTCTGATACAAGCACTAGAACCCTCATAGAGACTTCAATGCTTGAATCATATTACCGCTCACCCCATACGTTGATAACGTTGACCACAGATCATTCCTCACCACTCGATCATAGGCCTTTTCCAAATCTACGAAAGCGCTATAAACTTTTTGCCATCATGCCCTTTTTTAATTTATTACCCTCAATTTTCAGTTTCGAGTGATGGAAATAGATCGCGCAAACATAACGAGTAGCGTGCAGCCTACCCTCAGAGTCCAAGTAAACATCATCCGTAACCTATCTATTGAGTTGAATAACATTATGACCGAATTAAGAGTAAGTATTTCACCTTGCAAGCTGTTAAAGTTTTGGACCAAAACGACTTTAACCTTTACCTAGTTAAAGCCCAAGTGGTAAAACTACATTTATTTATATTTCTACATTTTCATATTGTTAAATAGATTTATACATTATATTTACTCTGAAATATTGTACTATATAAATAGATTAGAATATATTATGAGTTACATATATAATGACTTTTGTACAAAAATTATCAACGGACGGACATTCGTACATCTGATTTTTATATTGAAATATATTAAAATAATATGATATTGTAATGATGATGGTAACAAAAAAAACTTTAGATTTTAAGTCGCTCTTTAATACCATCATCAGTACATTAAAATTAGTGTGTGGTAAAAAAATTATATTTGACGATTTAAAAGTGCTGTAATAGGCCTACTTGAATAAAGATATTTTGATTTTATAAGTGGCAATGCGTATTCGGCGTCGCTGTTTCTCAAGCACCTTGCTCGCCCCATAGGGGCTGCCACATTGGGCACATCTTGTCGCAGGTAGCTAACACAACCACATCTTGAAAGGACGCTCCGGTCATATTTGTTGGTGAAATTAACTCGCGTTGCTACTCATATAATTATCGTACAACCAGCATACCTCACTTACCTTCCAATATCCTTCAGTACAACCCTTCTAACTTCAAATTAAAAGTGAAAGTGCCTTACTCGTGTAATATTTATGCACCTTACCCAACCATAGCCCTTCACTTCATTCTGATACTTGTTTCCAGGTTACATGGGTATTCAATCGAGTCTGGCGTCAATTTCCTTGAAATCAAACGATCTTGGTGATGAGATAACGAGTTTTTCGCTTTATGTATCTTCTCTATCTATCTCGCTATTTAAATAGATTAAAAATAATGTAAACACGCGACACTTAATGGCAATAATATTAATAGATTGTTCTATGCATGCGTTGCATTGTTACGGTACTGTGTTAGAAATGTTCTTTTCAAAATCAAAATATTCTTTATTTAAGTAAGTTCTACTTAATTAAGCAAGCTCTTTTGAATCGTCAAGTCTTTTGTCCGTTGGTAAAGTTGCTACCATCAGTTAGGAAGGTTGATTCTACCGAGAAGATTTCGGCAAAGATATCAATAACTATTTAAGTTAGAAACAATTTCAACTTTTACAACAATAACATTGTAAATATAAAATGATTGTATCTTTATATGGAACTTGATTAAAGTGTCGATTAAATATTCTTCAATAATATAATACGCTACATTTGTTAAAGTGCTGTATACATATTGAGTGAAGTTATCTAAAAGTGAGTAAAGAATTGTATAAACGTATGCGTAGCACGGCAACTTCTGGATTTGTCCGTCTTTTTACATGTCTTATCATCTATAATTCGATTAGTTGTATCATCTATGTACAGGTTACCTCAGTAAGATAACATCAAGCACCGCCATTTAAGTTTTTATTCGTGAAATGTAAATTCTTGCGCGTTCTGAAAGCGTAGAGAATTACTGGTAGTTTCCATCCGGTAATCAATCGATTCGATATGGAGATGATACTGCTTTATAGTGAACGTAAATGTTATATTATTGTAGCAGAAAAACGTTTTAATATTCTAAATTTTTAGCAATAATTAATTGGCAGCGTGAACTATTCAATTTCCAGTAGATTTCTGATTTACTTGAAAAAGTTATATCCGAGTGATAAATTGGAGAATGCAACCTTAAACTAGTAATAGACACATAAACAAGTAATATAAAATAAACTCAAATCCTACATATATTTAAGAACCACATAAAATTGATAATAATTTGTGAGTTAATATGAAAAGCTGTATTAATATAAAGGGTCTTTATTTATTTATTATTCAGGAAACAAACAATTATTATATAACTTAAAAACTACATTACAACTAAATACATAAAAATCAAAAAAAGTCAGTCATCAACTAAAAGTTTAAAAAAAATGTACTTAAAGTTGTTGTGTATAAAAAACTAATAGTAGTAATTACCTAAAATTAGTTTTTAAAGGTAGACATGTTATAGAAGAAAACACTAATTCCTTATCAGAGGTTGTGAATTTCGATCTCTTTTACCTTCAAAATTATACAGTTTTGCTAGTTTCCTTTTAACTGCTGACGGATTAGTGCTTGGCTGTAATGACACTTGATGTTAAGTGGTGATACAGTCTAAGATGTAAACGCGCGCTAATCTGGTAAGAGGCAATTTACCTCTTATGTTTTCTACGCAGCATCGTCCTTGTAAACATATCTCTTTGCCTGGTAACACGTCTTTGATGGCAGGGTGGTGACTAGCCACAACCGAAGCCTCCTAGTCCAGACTCAGACTAATTAGAAAATACATATATTTCTTAAAATTTTTGTTTATTTGTAATGACGCCGCTTTTAAGTATCCAATTGAAAATACTCTCGTGATTTTTTAATTTGGACAATAATTATAACTGAAATATCTTTTTCAGTTGACAAAAAGTACATCGAACCTTCTAGAGAATGCAAAAACTCGTGAAAAATTATTAACGCTCTTGAAAGAGTATGAGATTTGCTCCGCGGAAGTTAAAGAACATCGTGGCAATATTAATGAGCTTAACTTCCTTTTGAAACAAGTTCAGAAAGAAATTAAAGGCTTAAAAGCTAAAGGAATTGGATTTGAGAAGGTGGGATATCATAATATGTTTTAGAAGTACCTGGTTAGAAGCCGAGTGTTCGCATGTGTAATACTCTATTAAATTAAATCAAAACTCATTATTCTAGCTACGACAGTACTCGTGAAAATACGTCATTTTCTCCTAATATTTTCGATACATTCTCATAAATCTAGAAGTCAAGTACGTAAGTTTGATAAATAGTATTGTAAAACCTGTCTCAGATTCTTTAACGAGAAATTATTTAAGCATAGGTCTCGCCGCTTTCGTGATGTCCATAATTCAACCTCCATAGTATGGGCGTCGGTGGGTTATGTTGGTGCAATCAAACACTTTATTAATTAACTCAAATTATAATGTCCAATCACTTCCTGATATCAAGTTACACAAACACATTGACATTTATAGTTAGGAACGCGCGACAGTTTCAAAAGTCTACTCGAGAACGCCGCCACTCATTGACTCCGTCCAGCGCCGATAGATGACGCTGGCGTTTCGGAAACTATTGCGTGTGGGAATGTGTGTGTTGTTAATGACTATTGAAAAAAAAAATAAGATAATGAATACCTACTAATAAGTAGTTACATCATTAAAAGATATGAAATAGGACTTGACCTATGAAACGAGTAAAGCAAATTATACAGGCACCTTATATCACCTATATATCAACACTTTTATCATGTGCAATTAAAAGAAATACTGAGTCATTTGACATTTCAGGATTACATCAGCAATTTGTCCAACCAAACCATAATTAGTCAGTTGGAAAACCGCCTTAACACAGCCATGAAAAAGTTCAACGCGGTCAATAGCGAGAACTACGCTATGAGACTTGAGATTGACCGTCTCTTGCGTGACCGGTAAGAAATAATATAAATCAACTAGCTAATGCCGACGACTTTATGCAGATTGAAATAGAACGAATGTTCAAGCCTCTGAAGTACCTATATAAGTGTATACACCTCCAAACATGAGATACTAGAGATCGTCTAGGAAAATTTTGTAAAATTATAAATAGGTAAAATACTTATGCAGATATCGGAAAAACCTTGAGCATTATTGTTTAAAAACGCAGATACATTGATTATTAAGTCACTAAATTGGTTCTCATATAAAAATTTATCCCATATCACATTCGTCCAATAGGTATTTTATAAAGCTTATTATCAAATTCCCTATATGTCTCTCATTTTAAGCTCTAGACTTGTAAAAATTGTAAAAGTTGCTCTTTTATGATATCATGATTTATCAATTAAGTTTTGCCCATTTCAACATGTAATCTAAATCAAATTGATTAAAACCTCCCAATTGGTTATTCTCACAAAAAGTATAAAGTATATAAAGAAAATAAAACCCGCAAGTGATCACACCTGATGATACAGTCTAAGATGGAAGAATACTATTGTGTTGAGAGGCAATGTATCTCTTATGATTTCTACACAGCATCGTACCGGAACAGCAATCTTTTCTTTGGCGGTACGTCTTTGCTGATAGGGTAGTTACTAACCATGACCGAAGCCTCCCACCAATTCAGACTCAGACAAATTAGAAATGCAATTTTCTAATTTTTTTGTTTATTTGTAACGACGCCGCTTTTAAATATCTAATTGAAAATACTCTCGTATTTTTTTCGTCCTGCCGAGGATCAAACCCGGAACATCTGTTAGTGTTATGTGTCTGTGAACTTTGTAGTTAGTCTATGGTTAGTATGATTAGCAATAGAATCGATCCTAGCCTAATTTCAAATTTCGGTGCGGGGTGGAGGGGACTGAAGCTTACAATGGCGTGTTGTGAGGTAAGAATTTGTTTTATGTAAGGATAAATTGAAATACATAAATAAATACATGGAAGACAACTCTATACCCAAATAAAAGGACATTGCAGTTAGCAAAGCAAGTACTCGTGTAGTGGCAACACTACAGTTATTTATATTTATACACTTTCATATTGTTAAATAGTTTTATATGTTGTATTTACTCAGAAATATTGTATTATATAGATAGAATAAATAGACTCGGATATACATTATGTGATACATATATAACAACTATTGTAAAATTAATTATCATCGGACGGACAGATCCGTACATATCATTTTTATGTATGTAGCAATGCGTAGGCGCCGTTACCGTCTCAAGTGCCTCGACCATAGGGGGCTGCAGGCATACAGACCTTGTCCCAGGTAGTTAAAGCAACCACGACTCGAAATCACGCTCTGATTATATTTGTTTTCTCGGTAAATTCACGTTGCTACATATATATTTATCAACATAATAATTATAATAGTGTCTCCTCCATCCTCACACCCAGCATACCATAATAACCTTCCAATCCCTTTCAGTACAATCCTCCTGACTCAAAAATAAAAGTGAAAGTGCTTTATTGGTATAGTCGCATTTATTCTACCTGACCATCGCACATCGCGTCGCTCGTGACCCTACATCACCTCATCGGGGATCTCCACGACGCTTTACTAGTGACTCCCATCACTTTACTGGCGATCCACTACGCTTTACTGGCGACCCCTTTCGCTTTTCTCGCACCATTGCGCCAGCGATGTCGTCTACATGTATCAGTATTGATAAGCTTTTAAGCTGCTCACCCAGTGCTTTTTCTCAAAATTACAATTATATAAGATATTAACTGAAATTGTTTTTAACCGATTTCAAAAAAAGAAGAAGGTTATTAATTGGACTGAATTTTTTATTGTTTGTTACCTTATATCTTCCGACTGGATGAACCGATCTTGATGATTCTTTTTTTATATGCAAGGTGTTGCTTGTGGTAGGGTACCATTTTTTGACCCAGTTCTGATGATGGCATCCATTAGAAAATCGTATAAGTCTTAAATTTGCATTAAGCATGTGCGCGACAATTGTACGAATAACGCAAGATCATGCAAACCGATTTCGACAATTCGTTTTTTATTGGAAAGGATTTACTTCAAGGGTTGTTGAATGAAATTTTGGTTAGGTTTGATCATGGAATCCCTGACAAAGTAACGGAACTCTTCAATTCTTAGGAGCAAATTAACGATGCTCGGCAGAATCTTTTATAGGCTATCAAGATATTTGATTCACCTACCGTAATGTTGGTATGGTCAAGCTATTGCCGTAGTTAAATGTGATGATCAACGGAACTCTTCAACGGCTTACAATAAGGGTGCGGTTTATGGCAGAATATATAACTGTCTAAAATCAAATGGCAATGACCTTACGTTTGTTGGTGCATTGAAAGTATTTGTAAGGTGTAACGCCGACTCCGAATTTAAGAATACCAAGAACTCTAAAGACGAATACGCAATTATTTGTGACTTTTTAGAGCATATTTATATATTTGTAAGAGTTTGATTTGAAGGCAGTTATTTTTTTGTGAAAATTTTTAATCTTTAGTTTCACGTAGTTACTAAAGGTCGTGGACACCTTTAATGTTATACTAATATTGTACACTTAGTTTCCTTCAGCCAATGTCAACAATATTAGATCGATCGAAAATTTCGTGTCAGGCAGGGTCGGTAACCTTTATACTGTAGTGTTTGACACGTGACCTAAGATTTGAACCTTGTAATTTACATATAAAATTAATTATACTAAAGAAAAACTGTTTCTGAAGTAGAAAATTACGCAATAAAGGCAGACTAGCCGAACGATTTCGTTTATGTTGGAGTTTAGTAATCTTTTAAACGAGACATATTTACACCGCAGAATATTCCAGGTATTTCTTAATGGAAACGTACTAATAATGTCACTGACCCAATCGGGGATTTAAACTTGTGATCGTAAGCTGATTGCGTGTTTATTGGATAGAATTTATAAGATAATAAAATTAAAGTCACACCTTACTACACCTAGGAAATTTCTTGAACGCAATACGTAAAAAGAACTCGTTAAAACTTTTACGTGAGCATTCAACAGATGGCACTCTACTTTTTCGCAAATACCGTTATAGATTAATATCACTATATTTAATTTTTACGATAAAAACTTTATTAAAATCATTCAATTCATCATCAAGATCAAGATTGAGTGAGTGAGTAATAAATTGCTTTATTAAGAATAACAAATTTAAATCAGTTGGAATTGCATAATAATTGAAAATCAACCACTCCTCCTTTTAAGCTAAATTATATATCTCAATAAATTATAGATTAGGGCTTAAACAAAATCTGAATTTTTGTCTTATTAAATTTCCAGACAATTCTTCAACACAATGTGGAGAGGTCAAATCAAACGCCTGATGGAAGGTAAGGGGCAAATCCTGGAACTGGTGGAGCAAGCTATAACCACGTACGATCAGCGTGAAGAATGGTGCGCCAAATTAGATGCATTAAAAGAAAAGGCAGCAATAGACTACAGAAAACACTGTTTGGTAATTTTTTCTTTATTGCTGACAGGTTTGCGATTGACTGTGATAACACCTGATGGTAAATAATACTACAGTCTAGTATGGAAGTGTGCTAATCTGTTAAAAGGCAATCTACCTCTTATGGTTTCTAAACAGCGGTACGTTTTTGCTGGTAAATAAAATATTTGACAAAAGATACACGCAAGTCCCATTAGGTTTTCTTGCAATAATATTGGATTTGGGAAGAAGTTCGTGGCCCTTTTTTATAATTTTTTATTTGGTCTGGTGTCCTTTAGTGAGTTTATTGAAAACGAATAAGCTCCAGTTTTATCGGCAGTGTTTCGTCATTTTCTTGGATAGATCCATGGTATACAGCGAATGATATACCCAGACTGGAAAATACATCAAATATTCCCTACAAATGTCCCTAATTTTTTATAGCTTCATCAAAGAAGTGTGTGGAGGGACGATAATAAAATTTCAGTGACGTATTAATTAACAATAATCCCACGTACAATTGATCCGAATGGCTATTATATAAAATGTATTTTAGGAAGTTCGTGAACTCCAGCGTCAACTTGACCACAGCATGAAGTTGGAAGAATTCCTGCGTACGAAAGGTACTGTGCGTCTTACCGCTGCAGATGCTAAAGCAGAAGCAAAGAAATTGGAGCAACAGGAAGAGGAGATACGAGCTTACAACAACTACATCAATATATTGGATGCTATTAGGGTAGTTATGATATCTTAAACATACTATAACGCCGCTTTAAGGCTTCAATGGTGCAGAACTCATTTGCATGCATTTTTATCTGATTCCACAATCAATTCAAACAAGGAAATGTAAAGAAAAGTCTTAAACGTAAAGCGTATTATACTGTTTTAAGAAAATTTATGTGGTAAAATATGTAACACTTCGTTATTACAACTGTTGTAACAAGTAATTACGGAGGTTTTTTGCTTGATTCTTCCTGGTAGTGTCATCTTTTCCAATCTGTGGTTAATTCATCACCATTAGGCGCATTTAAAGATTGAAAAGAGTTATTTAATATTAGTAAGTAAGAATTCTTGAATTTTGAACCAAAACATTCGCTGAAGTTATTTAGCACAAACAAATTTTTTAAAAATTAATGTATGTTTAATAGGAATACACAGGCGAAGACGATGTTGATAAACTGATCCAGGAGTTCACTCGCCGTGAGGAAGAAAACTACGCACTGTTCAATTATATCAATGAGGTCAATACTGAACTTAAGCATTTGAGTGACAACGTGAAAATGCTACAGACAAATATACGTAAGTAATTATCCTTTTTTTTCGGCTGGGAAATGTTTTTCGCAACCCTGCCAGGAGGGAAGGGAGTATGTGAACCGCTAAGTTACCTAGAATACACACTAGAACCCAGCGATGCCCTCATTAACCTGAATTGAAGGTGTCACAAGCTTCCTTGCGCATTCGCTCCGACACTTCCGGATGGAACTGACAAAAGGGGATTTAAGGAGGCAAGAGGCGTTCAAAGACGCATCCTGCCTCCTCCTTCGAAGGGGCGAGGTATCGGCAGCACTTTCTCTTTTTCTCTTCATAGCCTCCTTCAACGAAATGACAGCCACGCAGGAGCCAACTCCATTAATGCCAATCACTGCGCCTACGATACTTGCCAATAAGAAATTAGCTCCAATCTGCAACACCAGAGGATATTCTGGCAGCTGTACGTAATGATCCTAACAAATTGCCAAAACATCCTAGACCTTTTAACGGGCAACTTATTGGATTTTCCACTGGTCCTGCTAATGTCACTGGGCGATGGGGTTCACTAGTGTGAAATATGTAACATATAAAAATTAATATAATGACCTCGAAATAAGTATTTTTTAATACCTTATAGATTGTATTAACGAGTTGTCTAGAAATGAATTCCAGAGAAGAAATATTAAGTATAGAAGAATAATAAATAGGCGAAGAGAATAAATATTAAATAGGTGATTTAACATAATTTTCTTAATAGGAATACTTAAAAAAAAAGAGTATAAGTTTCAAGAATTTTTTTAAATTAGTTATCGCATATAAAATCATCTTTTTTCCCCTTAGCTTAAACACCTGTCTTAAAATCAATCGCAGTGAGGAAAGACGTGATTTTACATAAATTCTTAATGGAA
This sequence comes from Elymnias hypermnestra, assembly GCA_015832385.1. Classification (NCBI taxonomy): domain Eukaryota; kingdom Metazoa; phylum Arthropoda; class Insecta; order Lepidoptera; family Nymphalidae; genus Elymnias; species Elymnias hypermnestra. The sequence continues at coordinate 4,805,357 of JACTOM010000050.1, forward strand.
ATACATCAACAACAAAGTATACGTTTCAGAAAATTTCCATTATTAGAAATTCCAATTACTGTTGTTTTGCTAACCCTATCTTAACATCGGTATGTCTCATTTACCGGAGGAAACACAGGAAGATGTAACTTAACATTGCGACTTCACGCTGGTATTATACCAGGAGACCATGATATTACCAGTTAAGCCAGCTTGAATGTTTAAGTAGTTTTAATATTTATAAATAACATGTGTCATTTTAATGTGCAATTTCTTAAATAGTATATTAAATTAATAATTTAATATACTATTTTTCATAAAATATAAAATTAAAATATTTCATAAATTCTCTTTTCTAAATTTAAAATTCAAAAACAAAATTTAGTTAATAATTTCTAATATTGACGAAAAACACGTGGCATTTTTATTTACAATTGGTCATTTGAGATTTCAATAAATTATTTGTATTAATTTTCGATACTTAATATTGTAATGCCAATTAAATTCATTGAATTCCAAACATATCTTCCGTTTTCCCTCCCTCTAAGTCTCGGAAATCTAAAGTTATAGATTTGTATAAATATAAACAAGACTTAAAAATTAGTTTGCAAAAGAACTTTCAGTTCTGACATGTGTTCTTTGTACGCACACACTTTTTTTAGGTAACGTTATTTTTTACAGGAAGTGAAATCCGACTCCGTTCATAATTTCATGTTTTAGAACCTTAAGGAGATCAGAGTTGAAGATGCAGGTGCAAAACTGGTTTATCCAGAATTTTTTTATCGTGTTCGGACTTTGAAAACTACTGTTTTGACTTTGAAAATAACAATTTTTAAATATCCAAGACAATATAATATTTATTTATCATATACAAGGTATTAGGATACCGCTTCCTAAAACCAAGATGATAGTACTATACGAAAGAATCTTTGATGATGGGAAGGAAAAAATTCGATCCTGATTAAAAAAACTTGACGCTCGGGCAACGCGCACTTCGGTGCCGGCCCCGTGCCTTCGTTGTCCCAAGCGTCAGCTGTTTGTGTTTCATTATTGGTTTTATTTTAGTAATGTATTGTTTATGATACTTTCGTTTCATTCAGCTGTATTAACTTGATGGAACGTAAATAATGCTAATAAAAAAGTTTTAAGAATTGTTTCTTTTTCATCAGGGTCGATATTGTTCCGTCCCATCATCAAAGGTGGCATTTAGTACCGACTGTCTTCGTTTCTGTGAGCGGTCTCCTTACAATGTGATAAAAAGATTATAGTGCATTAAAACAATTGCGAATTAATAGCCTTGCTTATCTCGTTTTCAGTAAAAGCACACTAAATATATCGACCATCGAAAACAGCGCGTCAATTAATTGGAATCGGCAATTAATTTTTAAATATTTTTAGAGGATGAACACGCAAAACACCAAGCAAAGCTTTACAAACAGCAAGACAGTATCGAAAGTCTTAAAGGGACTTTGGAAGATCGCCGTAAAGCTAATGAAAACCTCCATCAAGTGTATGACAGAACTAGCGACGTTCTGACTACCTTATTACAAGAAGTGCAGACTTTAGCACTGTTAGTATATTTTCAAATCCAAATATTCTTTATTCAAGTAGGCCTTTACACCACTTTTCAATCAGCAAATATAGGTTTTTCAACATTAATTTTCATATACGACTGCTGATGATATTAAAGAACTTACAAAGTTACGAGGGTTTCTTCACACTTTCCCCAAATAGTTCTTGTTTAAATATTCCCTTGGTAATAAACTATTATATTATTAATCACTTCTAGGCTATATTTAAACTTAAGCGGTATTATCCTGAAGTTTTCTTCAAACAGTATTTTGTGGGTTACTACGTGTTTGGTTTCCAGCTTCGTTTTAATGTAATTTTGTAGCCACACTGATGTTTAAAAAAGTTTTTAAACTTTAGTAAACATTTTCTGACAAATATTTGGTCACAATGTTAAAACGTTGTCGTGCTAGGTAATATTAGTAAATTTAAACAAAAACAAATTAAATTTCTAAACAAAATTGTTAGTTAACAATTTGTAACAAATAAAATCATTTGTTTGTATGCAGGCGACAGGAGGGTTTGAAGACAGTGCGGGGTCCCGTTCAGTCCTAACTACGAGCCGATGCCATGTTTTCAAATGTTATAAATCTTGTAAACATTTTTATCGGTGTAAAAGCACTAAAAGCACTAAAACATTTGAAAATGTTTGAAAACATTTTAAACAGCAGTGTGGCAGCACCGTTAATAATTCACAGAAGATAAGATTTTAACGCAAAGGAGTTTTCAATATTTTTGTAATTTAATGTCATATTCGTAATTATTTTTATCACATAAACAAGGTCTATGGGAACATATTGTGATTTTTAGATTAATTGTGCATAAAAACGATAAGAAAATGCATTTCTTGGTGTAAAGTTTGCTTTTGTGATATATAATATATTATATATTTGTGATATTGTGCCTTTCAAGCATTTTTTTCTATCTCTAACTTTGATCAAAACTATCAATATTTTACACTATAAAGTCAAATTTTATGTTGACACCGGTTTATCTATTTTCAGTTCATCAGAGTGTGGTTCATTACCATTGTTGAAGTTGTTGGGCAAATCTTTAGATATCAATTCTACCAACGCACGTCTTTACATAAAAAGTTTAGAAAAGAAGATTATGGAAATGGTTGAAGTTATCAAATTTGAAGAGGTAATGGTTTATATAAGTTTATTTCTGACAAGGCCCGATCCGTAATTCGGGTGTTTATTAAAAAAGGCGTATGTTTAACCCGACAAATGATTTCTGAACCTTCTTAGCTCTAAAATATGGCATTACAAGTTTTTATTTCTTGTATTAAAATTATGTGTTTCGCTCCTTTTGCTGTATAAACGAATATCTCATCTGAAGCAAAAGCGAGATCCTAAATGATGTATTGCACTTATTTGTCTTTTTTGCAATATAAAGATAGTTTCAATGTCCGCCGCCTTATCCCATAACAGTATCTCGTAAGACATAATGCTATGAAAATAGGCGAAATACACCATTTTAACATCAATGTACTGGTCTTACCTTTCTAACAGCAAATGCAGCAAAGGCCCATAACTTATTGTTGATAATATAAACAATGTTCTGAAATATATTATTATTACAGAATGTCCAACGTCTTGTTGAGAGCAAGGAGCGCACTCCGCCAGCGTCACGTCGTCGTCGGCGTGCACAACATTCCCCGAGGCCTCCTACCCAATCCGCTTTACTCGCACGTTCTTAAATCTCCGATCAACTTTTATTAATAATTGGATTAGATTGACAACGAAAGTTACCTTTTCATATCACTCAACTAAACAAAAGTTCACGTTTTAAAACAATTAAATAATAGTTTATAACCTTCCCATCTATACACATTACATGCATGCATTCATTTATAATACACAAACGCATACGCATACACAACAACATACATACAAAGTCATACGCACGCATGTATGCACGCTCACACACACAATCTATAGCTCCAATCGCCTTCCATCATGTTAACTATATAAACTAACATTATAACCTAATACATCCAGCTAGTCATACTAACTTTTACAAAAATTCATTCCTTGTCTTAGTAATAAGTTGAAAGAGTATTATTTAACTGAAAACTGCTGTGATAACACGTTTATATCTTTTCATTATCGTTATATTGTATATTTATATTTTATATCTTTTGTATATATGTATTTATTAGATTCATATATATGTTGATATTTCATACACAATTATCTTATCCCTATATATTTATAAACTAATATATTATTTATGTACATTATATTTAGGTTTCTGACACTGTTCTGCCCTATTATTTATTTTAGCCAGCTTCTTATCATACAAAGGTTGTCTGGAAGAGATTGCTTGAAGCAATAAGACCGCCTTTGCACGCTTAAATCATAGTAATAAGTCTCTTAGTTTATATTTCTTTTTATTTTTATCTTGTGTGCAATAGTGTTTATGATCTCTCTCCCTCTCTCTCTAGATATATATACATATATAAATATGAAAGAAAAAGTATAAAATCCTAATTTTACTTAAGTACTGCAGTACATTTTTCAATATTTTTACTAACCTAAATATAAATTCATGTTTCATTTACAAACATATTATATTATTAAACAATAAAAAATTAATTTATTATAAATACTTTCCCATATTAAATGTGTACAGTCATACGCATGTACGTAGACGCACGCACTCACAAGCACACGCAATCTCCGTAGCTCCAATCCAGCAATTTATATGAAAGAAAATTGACGGTCCGTATTTATAAAGAATCAAGTATCAAAAAACAAATTTTGTAGTACAGTATCATAAAGAACCTTTAGGACTAATCATGTTTTAACAATAGCTGTACGAATAAATACATATAATCAGCAAAGTAACAAAAATGTCAAAATGTCTAAAATGCGAGTTGACTCTTTTTTACGCAGGGGCCATCCAAACATTTTCTTTCTGAGAATAAATATGTTCAAATTACATACTTTATTAATATTCTTAATAACTAAGTGTAACAATAACAGTACTTACAACGCTGGTATTCAGTAGGTATTTATATCAAAGCGAAACATATCCGAGTCACTTTCGAATATAATTTAACCCTTTATTTACTGACGGGTATTTAAGGACCCGATAAATTTATATCTGATAAAAACTGTATCTACCAATGAATTCTGGCGGGTTTTTATAGTATAATATTAGAACAAGTACTTTATTTTTTACCATTAGATGACATCGCCTTCCGTAATAGATATTAATATTGGTAAATCTGTCACCACTGCTACTATTGTCTTACGTCTGTGAATTCGATACATTTTTAAAATTTATATTTTCAATACATAGCAATTGAAAATACAGGTAATGTCACATCCTATTTTATGATTTTATGTGCTATAATTTTATTTTATTTATAAAATATAACAAAACACGATTATAAAAAACAGTATCTTTTTCAGATAAATCATCTTTTCACACATCTATACTCATAAAAATTCAGGAAATAAAGGGTTAAACACCTGCCTGACTATAATGCGAATGCGGTTTCAACCGCTTAAGTCATCAAGAAATTTTCATAAACCTTACAATTATTTTCTAGTTACTTAGTTAGGCAACAATATTAAAACAAACAAAAAAAAGTTCTATTGATTATATTTATTTTAATAAATTAGAGAAAACTTACAGTATTTTTACAAAATCTATTCAGAATCACTTAGTTTATCTGTAACAAAAAATATTACATGTAAATATCTATCAATCTATAGAACTTTGGCATTAATTATCCTTTTACATACAACATCCTACGCCGTATAGGTTTGCTCACGATAAACTCAAAAACTGCTGAAGAGTTCTCATTCACTTTTCACCAATAGATAGTTATTCCCTTGTCACGTTTTTGCGTACATTGATTGAAACATAATTAATTATTAGGTATTTGTTGGGTACTCCATGCAGAGCATAATTAAGCAGAAGCTATCAATGTATAAAAATAAACATTCCAGTTTGTGTAGGTACATAATAAGAGACATTAAAATATTTCATGTAATGTAGAAATTATATTACATTAAAATTTGACGGCCTCACTGATGCAGCGATGCGAGTACTGTTTGAGCAGAGGACCCGAGTTCGATCTCCGGTAGGGCGAATTTAGGAAATGCATTTTGAGTCTGGATTGCAGAAAAACTTCGGCCGGGGAAAAAATTTACTGTCAACCAAGAGATAAGTGTTCCGGTACGATCGTCGTCGTCGTCGCTTCAACCGATGGACGTCCACTGCTGGACATAGATCTCACGAAATGATGCCCACAAGACCCGATCTTGTGCCGCCTGGCTCCAGCGGCTACCGGCGATCCTCCTTATATCGTCGGTCCACCTTGTGGGGGGTCTTCCTACACTGCGTCGTCCAGTGCGGGGTCGCCATTCCAGCACTTTCCGACCCCAACGTCCATNCATTTTTCAATATTTTTACTAACCTAAATATAGATTCATGTTTCATTTCCAAAGATATTATATTATTAAACAATAAAAAATTAATTTACTATAAATACTTTCCCATATTAAATGTGTACAGTCATACGCATGTACGTAGACGCACGCACTCACACGCACACACAATCTCCGTAGCTCCAATCTAGCATGTAATTTATATGAAAGAAAATTTACGGTCCGTACGTATAGAGTCAAGTATCAAAAAACAAATTATGTAGTACAATATCATAAAGAACCTTTTGGACTAATTATGTTTTAACAATAGCTGTACGAATAAATACATATAATCATCAAAGTTACAAAAATGTCTAAATGTCTGAAATGCGAGTTGACTCTTTTTTACGCAGGGGCCATACAAACATTTTCTTTGTGATAATAAAATATGTTCAAATTACATATTTTATTAATATTCTTGATAACTAAGTGTAACAATAACAGTAATTTTAATGCTGGTAGTCAGTAGGTATTTCTATCCTAGTCAAAACGAAACATATCCGAGTCACTTTCGAATATAATTTAACCCTTTATTTACTGACGGGTATTTAAAGACCCAATAAATTTATATCTGATAAAAACTGTATCTACCAATGAATTCTGGCGGGTTTTTATAGTATAATATTAGCACAAGTACTTTATTTTTTTACCACTAAATGACATCGCCTTCCTAATAGATATTAATATTGGTAAATCTGTCACCACTGCTACTATTGTCTTACGTCTGTGAGTTCGATACATTTTTAAAATTTATATTTTCAATACATACCAATTGAAAATACAGGTAAATATTACATCCTATTTTATGATTTTATGTGCTATAATTTTATTTTATTTATAAAATATATAACAAAACACGATTATATTAAAAACAGTATCTTTTTCAGATAAATCATCCTTTAATACATCTAAACTCATAAAAATTCAGGAGATAAAGGGTTAACACCTGCCCGACTATAATGCAAATGCGGTTACAACCGCTAAAGTCATCAAGAAATTTTCATAAACTTAAAAATCATTTTCTAGTTAGTTAGGCAACAATATTAAAACAAACAAAAAGAAGTCCCATTGATAATATTTATTGTAATAAATTAGAGAAAACTTACAGTATTTTTACAAAATCTATTCAGAATCAACTAGTTTATCTGTAACAAAAATTATTACATGTAAATATCCATCGATCTATAGAACTCTGGCATTAATTATCCTTTTACATACAAAACAATATCCTAGGTTGTGTAGGTTTGTTCACGATAAACTCAAAAACTACTGAAGAATTTTTCATTCTCTTTTCACCTATAGTTGTTGTGTAAATTGATAGAAACATAATTAATTATTAGGTATTTGTTGGCCACTCCAGGCTGAGTATAATTAAGCAGAAGCTATCAATGTATAAAAATAAACATTCTAGTGTGTGTAGGTAGATAATAAGATACATTAAAATATTTCATGTAATGTAGAAATTATATTACATTAAAATTTGACGGCCTCACTGATTGATTGATGCGAGTACTGTGTAAGTACTGTCGATTTATTATTAGAGGACCCGGGTTCGATCCCCGGTAGGGCGAATTTAGGAGATTGCATTTTGAGTCTGAATTGCAGAAAAGCTTCAGACGGGAAAAACGTACTGTCAAGCAAGAGATTTGTGTTCCGGTACGATGCTGTGTAGAAACCGTAAGAGGTAAATTGCCTCTTACCAGATTAACGCACTTCCATCTAAGACTGTGGCGTTACTTACCATGGCGTGTGATCACAGTTAAACGCTAACCTGACAGCAATTTAAAAATAAAATAAAAAACCTAATACCCATATTCGACTCACCAAGCCGATTCTACGGCAGACAAAACTTAATAGTCTCAACTACGCGAGCGAAGCCGGAATGGGCTGTTAATAAATCGAAGTCATGACTTTGTCTGTAGCCGAACAAGTTGACCAATAGACTAATGAGCCAGTCAGAACCACTATTATAAAACTTAACATACTTATCACATATTCTGACAGGCAATCCTCGAGCAACTAGACTGCTTGCAATCATGACAAAGTTGGTAGCGTCTCGAGCAAGGCTCAAAGCCATCAGTAGGTCAGATTCAGTGCAAGGTTTGGACTTCTGCTCCACATTAATATCTGAAAACAGAAAATAAAAAAAATATTTTTAACAGGTTAACGTATTTTTTAACAGTTGCACATGCACAAGATCACCTGCCTCATTGGTCTAGTGGTTAGCATATTCGACTACGGACATGAGGTCCTGGGTTCGAGTCCCAGGTCAGGCCAAATAAAAAATCGATATTGATGTTTCTCTTAAGACTTTCTCAATATTTTCCCGAAGTTGGTGGTGTGCTGCACCTCCGTGCCTCGAAGAGCACGTTAAGCCGTCGGTCCTGCGCCTCATCTCTCTCCGGTCGTGTCGGATTTCCGTCACATCGGACTATGAGATTGAAGGAATGGAAAGTGCGCTTACGCCTAGTTTGGAGCAGCATGGTGGGTCTATGCTCTAATAACCCTCTTTCGTATGAGTGAAGAGGCAGCTGGGGACGTTTATGGGCTGCTGCTTGCCTTACCTTTATGCGAGATCTTGCGCTGCTTTTAATTAAATTCAATTTCCTTACTACTCAGGCAAGACTTATAAGGTATTTCTAAACGTTATCTTTTACTGTATCAGGAGCATAATTTTTTAGAAACAAAAAAGCTTTTACATGTCCAAAATTCGGTTGTCCTATACGACAAAAACTTGCATAGCGAGACTCCTTATGTATAAAGAGTCAACTTGTGTAATTTCGATGATTATATCCAATATATTATCATAATAGGGCTTGGGTCGCTTTAAATGTTGTTGCCCATAGATATTTTACCATTAGGCAATCATGGTCCTAAAAGTGTATGTATTTATACACTTACCGATAATTCCCTCGCTCCATTTGTCTTTCCCTACGTTTTTCCAATCAACAGATACTTCAGATGGTACATATAGTGACAACAGTGTGCTCACTGCTTTATCCACTTCTAAGTCTGTTACTTCCCATAGCATACCAATAACAATGGGACTAAAAAATAACAAACAAATTAGGATTACACATTAATTAAGATTATATATATTTGTATAAAGAAATTGGGAAAATCAATGGCCCCTAGGGTATAAATTTTAATTTGCGTTTTAGGTATTTTTGTTAATCTTGATTTTTATTTATAAAAAAACCTTATTACCCACATTGATAAATGACACCATTTATCACTGTAGGTAATCGGGTTTTTTTATCATATAACTATTAAATCTGGATGCTTAATACATATCATTAGTATAAAAGGTAATACATTAATAAACAATTTATCTTGGAAACACTTTACATAACAAAGATTTTGTAAGACAGTGTTTCATATATCTGTTTTTGAGCTCTTGGGCATCAGATATTTATTTATTGTCAATCCGTCTATGTTTTAACAAATAAATGAGGTACGCATTATATTTAAAAAAAGGCCAATTACGGATTGCACAATTTCCTATATAATATTTTAAATAACAGAGCAGAAGTCTTAATATAGAAACAATTAAAAGCAGCAACAGGTATTCGGCTTTGTACTTATGAAGACTTAGGTATATTTAAACCTGGTTAAGAAATTTATGTGAATAAGATTATTTACCATAATGCAACATGAAAATGATGATGCGCTGCGGAAGGGGGACCTCTTCCTGGCGGTCTGTTAAGGCGAACGGAGGAGCACCCTGACAGGAGGGCTGTTGTATGAGATCCTGAAGCTCCCTCGACACCCGCACCGTTCGCAGCACCTTTTGCAAATTGACACCCGTCACCATGACCACAGTACCTAAAACCAAATTTATATGTAGTTACATAAAAATAACCATATGCATATAAATATATATTGTATGTTACACTATTTAACTCAAGAACGGACCAGATTCAAATGATCTATGGTTCATCAGATTTATTTATTTGTTCCGAATGATAAAATATAGTGATTAACCAATAACTTAGAGTACAATTGACAATTCTGTCAATTTGATTGGTCGACATAATTCCAAATTATATAGTAATGGCATATAATATCGAAAAGCGATCACACACTGACTAATTTATTCTTTTAAACACCAACGAAATGTACATTAAGCTATATAAAAGTTATAGTTAAATAATAGTCTGGTAAATGCTATTTAAATTATAGATGGTAAATACATTAACATTAAAAAACGACACTGGTAAATCTAAAAAATATATTTACCTTTATAAACTTAAAACATAATTTAAACAAAACAAAGACAACTATGCAAGTTTAATATTTCTTAATTTCCTACCTGTTTATTTTTCCTGTTCCTACTTGTAATAAAAAACTCATATTAAAAAAATCAAGTTTATTCCTACGCCATATAGAACTAGCTACTTAGATTCATTACATAAAAGAAACCTTTAAATCTTTTAAGAGAAGTTTCACTAAGCGGTGCTGTATAATTTACAGTAAAATATATGAATAAAACTGTATTAACATCAAGTGTTCAAAAAATATATTTGAACTTATGTGGGTGAATAAAAGTGTTCTGTTTAATTTTTTAACACTTTATTGAATCACACCACACTTTAAAATAAATAATAAAGAAAGTTTAAACTTAATCAATTAGTGTCGCACAAAAGGCGGTCCTATCGCTTTGAAGCGCTAATATATATATATATATATATATATATGTGTCGGAGTGCAATAGTCTGTAGACACCTGGTCCGTGTGCAATAGTTTTTGGAACGCTGGCGCCATCTGTCTATCGGCGTGGGACAGAGTCAATTGTGGCAGTCCGGCGCGCGTCTAAAGTATTTGATTGCTCCAACATATTACCCATCAACGCCCACAGTATAGAATTATGGATGCCACTAATGACGATGTCGGCGGAGAATCCTACGCCCCTATGCTTTATGCTTTTCTTCTCTCTTATTCTCCGACATATATATATATATATATACACATACATAATATATATATATATATATATATATATATATATATAGCGATTGTAAATTTGAACAAAAAACATAGGCAGTGTGAACTAATAGCAAAAAAATTAAATGTACATAAAACTCACAAGAAGATGTCGGAAGATGACAAATAAGAGAGGAAGTCCTCTGGTGGAGGCGCTGCGCTGATGGTACCTTTCCATGACTCGCACCAATAATTTATAAACGAAGTCATTCTTAGCTCCATTCGTTTGAGATTATTTTCTGTAACATATCATTAGGTTAGGTAAGTAGCATCCTATTGAAATCCCACAGCTGAACACAGGTCTCATAATTCATAGGAAAGATTTTTAGAGCATACACCCATCATGCTTTGCTTGGTAGGCTATACATATCTCAAAATTGTTCCCGCATTTGACGTTAACAGGCGTATCCTAAAGTTTTGCTAAAATAATATTTTGTGGGTTACTACGCATTTGCTTTCCTGGGTTAATATGTTGTTAAAATTTTTAATAAATCAATAAAATTTGCTTAATGTTTCGTTAATGCACTCAAGTTGATTTACAATTTTTTTTAATTTGTAATGGATAACAATCAAGTGTGGTCCACTACAAAAAATAATTTTTCAAATCTTAATTCACGAAATACATTTATTATGCGAATAATATATTGAATCGCACGTAAGGGGTGTAAAAGTTTCTTTATTTAATGTAATTTTCAGTTAATTTGTACTAAATGGTGCTTGTAATTGTAATAAGTAGGAATTAACTTAATTTTATTTATATTGCTTATAATTTGAGCACAACGTCTATAATAAAAAAATATATTTAAATTTCTTGCGGTGTTACTTAATTTATTAAGCTTCCGTAGTCAATACTCGTAGAAAATACTTGCACAAATAAAATTGCCTTTGCACACCTATATTAAAACTAGATTCGATTACTGGCAGGGCAGATTTAAGATAATACATTTTCTATTTTGTATAGACTGGAGGCTTCAGCTTTAGTAGAAGTCGATTTTAAATAATCTCCACCTGTTAGCAATAATAATTTACAATACTAGCTGACCCGTCAAACATTATTTTGCCATATAATAACTATCATCACAATTAATAGGGGTTGGTGATATAAAAGTGAAAAATTATATGTATTTTTGTATGCTGTTTGAAAAAAAATTGCCAATAAAATAAAATTTAGGGGTGGATCACCCTTCACATTTAGGGGGACGAAAAATAGAAGTTGTCCGATTCTCCACCCTAGCCGATATGCACGCTAAGATTCATGAAAATCGGTCGAGCCGTTTCGGAGGAGTTCAACTTCTAATACCGTGACACGAGAATTTTATATATTAAATTTATAAAAAACAACAATTTGTATGTAATTTTATATTGTGAGCAATAGTGTTGTCTGTCTCTCTTTTACCTAAGGTCTTACCGGGGTTTATAACATAACGTCCGACATCGCATTTACCAGCAAAGTATCCATCAACGATATTGTCTTCATGCTCCTTGTATAGAGTATACAAAAAATGGATATTCTCTATACGCGTGACTGGTTGATGGTTCAATATGGGCAGGGTCTCCCATGGAAATGTGTCTAACATCTAGAAAATATAAATTTTTTGAAAAGTTTTTACTTCGCTTCGAGATTCAGGGTACGATATCCGAAAGTAAAAATTTTAGAAAATTCCTCCGAAGATGTAAGCCGCTTTGTTCCCGATTCCAGGAAAATCTGTATCAAAATCATAATATTGTTTATTCAAGTAGGCTAAAAATCAAAACGAATCCGAAGTCTTACTGTTGGCAAAAAAATCTACCTTTGATTGCATTTACTTAAAATTAATAAATTTAAATAATATAAAAATTGTTACATAATCAATATTTAAAAAGTAAAATATTGTTACATTGTATAAAATAAATTGAATAAAAAAATTGTATAATCTACACGCAGTCGGTAGGATTCGAACCTACGCTCCCAGAGGGAATCTGATTTCTAGTCAGACGCCTTAACCGCTCGGCCACGACTGCCTTATAAATGACTTTTAAATTACACAACTGTTTCTTACGAATTACTTGAAGTATAACTTTAACATATCCTTATATTATAAGCTAAAATCAACTCCATATTATTGTTTTTAAGTTACGTATTCTTCATTCTAACTATTAGTTCACATTTCCCTATATGTAAATCCTTTTGAATTTTTAAATTGTTGATAAAATACTTTTTTATTCATCCACTCATGTTCAAATTAAACTTGTAGTGAATGTTATTCAGTTTTTTCAAAAGTTAACAAGTTTTAATTTATTTAAGGCAAAATTCTATAACGCCATCTATTAAAAGGTCTCTTAATTTTTTTTTTCATATATGACGTTATCATACAAATAAGTAATATGGTTATATCAAAGCAATTCCTGTAAAGCATTAATTGTACTTTCTTCTGTATTACAATAGATATCTATATATTGTCACTCATGGCTTTTGTAAATCTATTCACTGATCTTAATATAAATTTGTATATAGCAATAACACATGATTGTGCTAATGTTATAATCATAATATATATATTAAAATTTGACACGCATACGTATTACGTTGTAAAATATATTTGTATAAATTAAAGACCTGAAAAAGGTCGAATGCTTTTTAATATATTTTTATATTATAAATATTATTATAACCTTTTTAAGCGACTAAGGTCGATAAACTATGAATAAACATGTTGATGAAAATTTCAACTAATTATAATTGTGTACAAATTACTATCAATGATAAATTATATCCACAAAATAAAGTACACAGCGCGCCTAAATAAGTTTCCGCTGCAAAAACTCGTTACATTCTCTAAAGGCGTTAGGTATTAAATAACAAGTTCATTTCGCAAATAGTCGACTTAACTTCAACGGCCTTACAAAGCCGAAAGTGACAACTCAGCGTCCTTCAGTACCCACAAAATACAAACTACAATGTCAGAAGTGAAACTTCTTTGGCAAACTATTGTTTAAAAAATAATATGGTAAAATCTCCCGTTAAATTACCTAACCTCAATTTAAATTTATACAAAATCATTGAAAATTAAAAATTACTATAGAAATACTATTTTTAAAATTTCGTTAAGATAATTTACCAAATATTAAATTTTTATATTTTACACAAAATAGGTTATTGAAATCTCAAATTACGAATTGTAAATAATTCTTTTGGCGCGTCAGGGGAAAATTACGTAAATAAATTTTTACGATGCATGCGCACACCGTCACAAAAAACCCTGAAGTTAGCTATAGTCAACATTTTAGTTTTTGTAATATTTAAATAAACTTTATTTAACTAGAGAATGCTTTATAATAAAACTTTCAATGTATTTTAACTATACATTCAATGTACATATACATTTTTTCTATTGTGAGTGTAGTTTTTTCTACAAACGTAAATATAAAATTTTTGATTAGATTTTTATCTTGTTAAACCAAAAAAGTATAACTTCTAACGCGTGTACATAAGTTCACACACACATACACTTTTTTTTTGTCAATATTAGAAATTATTCATAAAATTTTGTAGTAGAATTTAAAATTTAGAAAAAATATTTTATTTTATAATTTATGAAAAATAGTATATATTAAATTATTACATGACGACTGTCAAATTAAAATGCCGCATGTTATTTGTAAACATTAAAACTACCTAACCTTCAAACGAATTAGCATTAAAAACGATGCACATCTTTGTGACGCTAATCGTACGTTTCATCCGTAAATATTTTACCCTCATATGCTTAAAGAAGTTTCACTTCAAAAGTTATCAGCTCCATTCTGTCTGAATTGGTGGGTATTAGGAATTCCATTACACTCTGTAGGGAGTACGAATAGCTAATATTGACTATGAATAACAATTTTGATCACAAATTAGCCAACTTTGAATTTGGATTCGAGCGTTACATAGCCTAGTGTTTCAGCTCAGTCACGTTCAGTACCCACAGATGAACCTTACCGGCTCTAAGAATAAAAAAAATACGAATGATCCGAATAGGGGTACCACAAGACACCAGTTCATTTGTATGGAACTCCGAAAAAGTGCCGTGAAGGCCTACTTGAATAAAGATATTTTGAATTCGAATTTGGTACATCACGTGCATGTTGTTGCGCTTCCATGAGATAACTGAACTACATACGCGACCCCCAAATGCCTCGCTTCGAGCCGGCGAGATTAAAGTACACAAGTATTTGCTTCAAGAAGTACTTACCTCATCCACAATAAGTATAACTGGTAGACGTTTTGCCTTCCTCAAAGAAGCCCATTCATCTCCATCTTTAATTTGAACTGCTATTTCGTTGAATGTTTTAATCCCATCTTCCACCGAAAAGTGGTGATACTTCTCGAAACATAGCGATAAACATTTATTACACAGCTCGTTCAATCGTTTGAACTCTTTACTACACATTTCACAGTTTGTTAAAACCTGTCTAACGTCATCAGGATCGCCATGTTGGGTGAGTATCCTTCTAATACAAGACTTTGTTTGTTTTGTTGATAACGATATGCTACTTTCGAGGAGGTTATAAAGCAGTATTTTCTGTTTAGACGTTATTTTTATGAAACTGAAATATAGAAAAGTTAAAAGAAGTCAATCACTATAAGAAAAGAAATCTTTTACGTGATCTTTCATAGATGGTCATGTAGAATTTGTCACAGAATCATTTGAAATATTAACTAAAATACAATAATAAAAAAAATTAACGCAATTATCATATGGAAATAAATATTTTACGTGAGTTACTCATAGATGGCGTTGTAGAATTTCTCATAGAATATTGCGATAAATATGTTGAAATATTGCGATAGCGAAGTATAAATATGTTGAACTTTAGTAAAAACTAAACAAGTTTTAAAAAATGTATTTGATCTAAAGTGAATGTCTAAAACGGATTTTATTAACGATTTTGAAATCGAAAATGATGTGTTTATGTGTCATTGCTAAATAGTGAAGTTTCGAAAATCCTAGAGAAATGAGAAAAAAGTGTATACGTACCCCCAATCTGAAATCACACTATCAACATGTTGCATCAATTTATCCCTCAATGTTGAGTCAGCCAATTTTCCAGTTAAAAGACTTGACCAGCCACCAAGCCATTCGTTATACATTACGTTTATCACACTCTGAAAATTTGTTTAATTATAAACAATTGATAGTATGAAAAAAAACACGTGACCATAAACATGGAACGATTGGTCTCTATGTATGTGACGTCATAATTATATATTTTTTTTGAAGTGCAACTTCTTTAAACGTATATTGGTAAAATTTTTACGGATGAAATGCATGATTAGCGTCACGAAGATGTTCCACGATTTTTATGCTAATTAGTTTGAAGGTTAAGTAGTTTTAATATGTACAAATAACATGTGGTATTTTAATTTGCCACTCGTCATTTAATAATTTAATATACTACCTTTCATAAAATATAATATAAAAATATTTTATATATTCTCTTTTCTCAATTTTAAATTTAAAAACAAAAATTAAATAAAAATTTCTATTGATAAAGTCACGTGGAATTTTTGTTAAATCGTCACTTGAGATTCCAAGAACGTATTTATATTAATTTTCGACACTGTTATAAAAAATAAATGAAAATCAAATACATTAAATTCTTAACATATCTTCCCTTTGCCCTCGCTCTAAGTCTCGAAAATGTGACGTTTTAGATTTGTATAAATATAAACAAGACTTAAAAATTAGTTTGCCTAAGAAGTTTCACTTCTGACATATTTAATTTGTACGCACGTATTTCAATTTTTTAAAGACAACTGTGTTTCAGTAAGATGCTGTCTAAAGACCTCTTCTGAGGGTAACAGGCGTCGCTCTTACACTATATCATCAATTACTAGAGTAATCATAGTGAAGTTGTATCAGCAACTAAAAATCTCGTAATTTCAAATTACCTTTATTCTTAAGTCAATGTCCTCACGTCTGCTCCAATAGTTTCGTATAAGTCGTTTATTGTTTAAGTAATGAGCCTTTTCTAAGGTGTTATAATTTTCATCTATAAGGGAATAGAGCTCTACAAAAAGTGGTTTTTCCTCACCTGTAATTGAAAAAGATTTATGGATAAAATGTTTATATTGTATACAGTGCCAGGAAGTTTTTTGTTACAATGAGGTTATGTAATATAGAAGTTAGCTTAGACTACATTTTACTTTATGAAATAAGTGTAAAGTTTAAAGATTAAAATAAATTGTTAAATTCACACCAAATATATAGTCTGGAATGCATAAATATTTATTATTACGATGTATATTGTATTCGTAATGTAAAACTTTTATAAAACTGTGTCATAAAGGCTTATTCAAAATCAAAATCAACTATTAAGATTACGCAACACAACAACTACTATTAGTTCACACACTACTTACTATTACACAATAATATTAAAAATATTTCATAAATTCTCTTTTGTACATTTTAAATTCAAATACAAAATTTCATTAATAATCTCTAATATTGACAAAAACATGTGACATTCTTTTTTGTAATTCAGCATTTGAATAAATTATTTCTGTTAATTTTTGTCACTTTCAATATTTTAATTCATTAAATTCCTAACATATTGTCCTTTCTCCCTACGTCTGACTCTCAGAAATCTAAAGTAATAGATTTGTAGAAGAAAATTTGTTTGTCAAAGTAGTTTCTTTTTTTTATTTATACTATGTTTAGATTATTTATGTAAAAGAAGATATACCCTACTATCTCATATATACCTTTTGTTACATTAGCTGGTATTTCCACAGTTAATGGTCCAGAACTCACATGATCTATATAGTCATTTGTGAGTAAAGTTACATATATAGAGCTTATTTCTGTCCTGTACTCTGAAAATGGCTTCAAAAGCTCTTGAGGGTTATAAGGTGATGTAAGCTGTATTATTGTCCATTCTGTAATCATAAAACAATATAAAATAAATTAAAATCAATTGTCACACCATCTAGCGTAAACTTCTCACACGCACTACACATAAAATAGATGGTGCTATAAATGTTATCACAATATAAATTTAATTAGGTTTTTTTCCTCTTTAGTTAAGGAGCTGTCACTATTGACTATGTCGCACTATTGGTTATTTAATTAAATATAACATTCAGTTATCATCTAGCCTTAAAATAAATTTTAACTAATTTGTATGCAATTTTCGACTTAGTATGGGGTGCTAATAAAGTATCTAACTTATATCCTAATTGCAGAGTACAATTGAAAAAATTGTAATAACATCAAATATCAACCAGTACAATTAAAAAATAAAATTTGCATTTGTATGGTAGAATAAGAAAATATTTTATTAACGATTGAAAATTACAAAAAATATACAGGGAGCCGGAATACAGAGAAACTAATAGTAGCAATTAAAAATACCTGTATATATTCAATCATAAAGTCATAAAATATAAAAGAAAATGAAGACAGTTAAATAAATAATTGAACATAGTGTTATATATAGAGAATTCAATTTCATCTCACAAATGTATTTATAACTGAACTCCTATGAGGCTGGAATTATCCATTATCAAAAATTCACCTTGTCACAGAAATATTGTAATCAAAATTAGTCCAGCAACTTTCAAATTCAATGTCATACATACTTGTAGAAAAATTATTAATACACATATCCAATGTTTCCAGCCATGTCCAGTATAATTTCCAGGTGCCATGGAATGTGTCTGTGTATGTGTCTAGTATACATCTGTGTGTTTCAGTGTATGTCTCTGTGTTTCCTGCGTATATGTCTCTGTGTGTGTTGTGTTATGTATGTCTCTGGGTCAGTTTGTGTATGTGTTGTTTGTGTATGTCTGTGTGTGTTTCTGTGTATGTGTATGGATCAACGTTAATTTCCGTTTATACAATTTCATTTCATACAGCATACTA
The DNA here is from genome assembly GCA_015832385.1 of Elymnias hypermnestra. Lineage (NCBI taxonomy): Eukaryota > Metazoa > Arthropoda > Insecta > Lepidoptera > Nymphalidae > Elymnias > Elymnias hypermnestra. Next base: position 4,824,222 of record JACTOM010000050.1, read on the forward strand.
ACAACAAAGATTTATAATGTCTAAAAAATTTAGTAACTGTAACAAATTATACAATTTTCAGCTTCACCTTTTGGTAATTCTTCCAAAATCTGCTGAAAGTTATCTACATTATTCACAGAGCTGAACCTCATATATCTCTTATACAAAGGTAGTTCTTCAGGAATCTTCTCATATTTCTTATATATTTCTTTAACTTCTTGGTCTTCATCTGGTAGTAAATTTAATAAGGTTTCTGTTTCCTTATCTCTAATATGTAATACACAAAGTGACACTTAAAATTTTCAAATCCAACTTCATATCTTAAAGAAATAATAATTTTTATCTATTGCTGATGTATTACTGCAATGTTGTTTGATGGTGAGTGATGATACAAGCTAAGACTGAACCTACTTGGTTGGTAATTTACATCTCATGCTTTCTACAGGGCATGATACCCCAACATTTTGCTTGACAGCATGTAATTGATGGTAGGATGGTAACTACCTACAGCTGAAGCTTTCCACAAGTCTAGACTCTAAATAATCAAATGATGCAATTTTCTATTTGTCCTGCAGTAAATTGACCCCAGGACCTCAGCGAGCTATAAGAGTATTCACACTATTGTTAGCGAGGCTGTTGTTATTTGTTGGTATTAACTTAACATCAAGTTAGCTAATTATAAATGAAATCAGAATTTAAAAATATGAAAATAATAACTTGTTATAAGTAAGTACAATATTTAGTTATAAATATGAAGTATGTAATTTTGAAATATACTCACATAACAGATTCAGGTGGCATTACGTTTTTGACAGGTAATATATAGTTGGTTATTTTATTCAAATTAATTCCTAGAAAAAACAATTTATAATTTGAGATAGTAAATGAAACATTTTAGTATTGCTTAAAAGTTAGGACTTACAATCTCATCTATATGAATAGCTTCAAAAATATCATAGATCTAAAAATGTTGTCTAATTTAAATATAATTAATACTTATTAAGTATGACTAATACATAGAAGTCTTTAATATTTGATATTTTTGTAGAGCAATTAGCAAGAATTCTATACAATCGAAAATACCAATTACCAGAATTTTGTATCTGTTCCTCTCTGTACACAGCTATGGTTCGTAAAGAAGATGATACAGCCTCACTGAAATTGAAAGCACAGTCTTTTTCCTGGCCTGCATCCAAATTCTCTTCAGCCATAAGCTTTCTTCCAACTGTAATTAAGTTTTAGAGATTTTTTACTAATACAACCATTCACAAAATATAGAAATCAACTCAAAATCCTTATTCAAGCAGAATATTTTGAACAGTCAAATCTGTCCACTGCTAACGAATCTACAACTGGTTAAGAAGATTGATTTTATAAAAAGATGGTATCTTTGGCAAGAGTCTCAGTAGATATTCTTTTGATTATAGCTTTTAGAATAATGCCCTTTTACATATACATTGATTAAATTTATATATATGAAACTGGCCTTAATTTGAAACATTTGTTTTTGTGTAAGTTTTGTAGTCCTCAACAGTATAATATGTTTTATACTGTTGAAGTACTGTTTATAATATGGTATAGTTGTTGCTTGAACTAAAAAAATCTTATTTAAGTTCAAGCAACAACAACAACATATTATAAACATTATACATACTAAATATATTTAAGTTTGCTCAATCCCACAAATGGTTTCTGGAACTTTTTCTGTATAAAGAGTAAGCGAAAGAGAGAACTCTTATATTGTATACCACAACAAATAAAAATATAAAAAAGGAACCGCCTTATCACTATTTAGTAATCTCTTGCAGGCAACTTTCAGGTTAGACAGATAGCTGATAAATGAAAGAAGTATTGTGTGATGCCATATAACAGTAAATAAATACAAATAATTTATGTAATAAATGTAAATTCATACATATAATGACATAAAAACACATACATATTGACCATGTCACAAGATTATAGAGTTACAATCTCCTAAATTAAAGATTAGAAGACAAAACTTTTTGCAAGACAAAACATGGTCTTTTTAATATTAACTCTGTCTCACAGCAGTAAATCGTACACATGGTGCTGTGTAATTAAAGAAAATAAACAATTTTAATTACGAACTGTCAATTTCTATAAACTATAAAGGCAACAAATCCAATATTATAATAATATTTTATTCGCAACTACAATAGAAGCAGGATTAAAGATAACAATGTGAAATGTGTACAAAATAAATATATTCCCTGCAACAGCCTTCATATATGTACCTGAATGAATATTAGAAAACGAATTTAGTCTTTAACTTAGAAAGTCTATAGTGAAGTTACTTACTTTCATAATTTGGCCCGTTCGGAGTACTGGGAATGTTTTTTACTAAGCTATTAAGCAGATGCTTATAAGCAGGTCCCGTATATACTATTTCATTTGTAAAGACATCAAAATCTTCCATTATTATTATATATTAAAGTGTAATATTCGCTTCACCGTGTAGGTTTATATATCTTTATCTACTTTAGTCTGCAAAAAGCATCAAATAATTATATTTCTTATTCAAATTTTTGATCTATAACGGAATCTGAGTAAAATACACAAAATTTGTGATTATATTTATTCGACATGCTACTTTAGTATTTAATTAAATGCAACAAAGTCTATAATTCTATGTTAGTTTCACATCCTTTTTTTATTTGTCCCTTTAAAGGGGGACGCAAAGGTTTTAAACCATACAGCCAATATAGATAAACTAAAATATTTTTTTATTAGTAATATTATTTCCTTACAATTCAAACTTTTAAAAAAATGACTCATTTATGTCAATATAGAAACGCCATAAAAGACATTATATCTTTCGACTACACAATAAAGATAAAAACTGTAAGCTCATGTCAGAAAAATAGACAGAAAAAATTTCTTACATATATTATGTATTACATTTTTTATTAATCATTGCATAGGCGATTAGTATTAAATCTATGAAAAAAACGAAAAGGCCTACGATCGAGTGGTGAGGAATAAGCCATGGTCAACGTTATCTACGTACAGGATGAGCGGTAATCTGATCCAAGCATTGAAATCTCTCTATTTTTTCTTGTTTTTGTGATTATGTCAGAATAAACGTACCTGGAGTGGTTTCCTGTCGAAAGAGGTGTTCGACAGGGATGTGTTGCGTCACCACGCTGCTTAACCTATTCATGGATAACTTTTGAACAGATTTGAAAGAAAGTATGTATAGGTTAAGAATGAATGAATTACTCATCAATTGTTTTTTACTCTACGCTGATAATCAAGTAATACTGGCATTATCTGCTAATGAGCTACAGGAGATGGTAAATATTATGAATAAGGCCATGAAAGGGAAAGGAATGAAAGTGAATTTAAACAAAACGAAATTTATACTTTTTGAAAGAGATGAATCTATGATGAATGGCAATATTTTGATAAATGAGGAACAAATGGAAGAGGTGAAAGAATTTATATACTTGGGATCTAAATTTACAAAAGATGGAACATGTGAAAGTGATAATGAAAGCAGTGAATGTGGTAAATGATGCTCTGCACGCCTTTATGAATAGCTAGATGGTGTCTTAAAAGGCCAAACTGGCTGTGCATGTAGGAGAGTTGGTGCCAACACTTATTTATGGTAGTTAAAGTTGGGTATCGCAGAAGAATCACAAAAGTAAAAAAAAGTGCGGTAGAGATGAGACCGTTGAGAAGTATGAGTGAATTGAAACTGAGTGACAAAGTAGGAAAGAGTGTGATAAGAGAACGTTGTGGTATAAAAGAAGATGTTTTGACTAAAATTGAGAAAGGTATGCTTAGATGGTTTGGGCACTTAGGGAGAATGAATGAAAGGAGACTGACAAAAAGGATTTATGAGTCAAGAGTGAATGCGAAAGTTGGAAGGGGAAGACCAACGCGAACGTTCCTGGACCACATCCAGGAAATTTTAAATAAGGGCCTAGTCAAGAATACTCTAATCCTAGGAACTGTATGAAAGGTTTAATGAGAATGAAACAAGCGAAGGACATATGCAAGGATCGTGGCAAGTGGAAGGACGTGCCCTCTGCCTACCCCTATGGGAATGAGACGTGATGCTATGTATGTATGTAAAAAACGAAACCAGATTACATTTTTAACTTAATTTATGGCAATTGCTAATCTTTATAGTTATACAGCGACGTTTATTCACTTTAATAATAATAATAATAATAAGTTTTTATTCAAGGCAACATTTGGCCCAAATTGTTAAAATACAAATAACTTATAACTATGTTAGTGACAAATAGAATATAATAATACAGAAAATAAATGAATGAAATTAAACTAAATTAAATTAAAAACAATTAAATTTAAAATTAAAATTATAAAATTAAATCAAATCAAATTAAAATCAAACGACTATCAATTAAACAAATGTGAAAATACTGTAAATATAAAGACGTCTTATATACTAGCTGAGGGTTGTCCCTAGGCATCATTTTCTGTTGCTCGTCAGATGAACAGACAGCCAATATGTGAATATAGGGCTAGGCATCCCCACACAAATCGTTTTAAGAATGCTGTTATGCGATGCCCTCATTCTCTCCCAAAAAGAGGCAATGCGTGCCCTCATAACAGCATAGAAATCGGGCACTCCCGATTCAGCAAACATGCCAGACGCACTGCAATATCTGGGCAAACCCATCAAGATGCGAAAAGCGTCGTTATACTGCACGCGTATTGCCGTGTAGGATTTTCTGAAAAAATTTGTCCAAAGACTTTAATTGAACTAAAAGCACATGTACTAGAAACATATTTGTCGTCGACGAATATTTTCTTATACACATTTAAGATATTTGGAGGACAATTTGTGGCCTTATCTCTAAAATAGCGATCTCTTCTGTAATAAAAACTGCTAAATGGAATACATTGATTTTATGAAGTTTACTTAGATTAAAATAATTAAGACTACATTTGAAGTCATATGAACTCATCATATTATTAAAAAAAATATATAAGAAAGTTTGAATTAAATTAATGCGCAAGTGCTAGCATGGATATCAAATTGCGCTTTGATTACCTAAACAAATTAGAAATAAGTAAAGTTATATTTTTAATTTGTTTAGGTCTGGACTGGTTGTTAGCTTTAGTCATAACTAGTTATAATCCTACTACCACAGAGATATCGACAAGAAAAAAATGCATTCCAGTCCAACGATAAGTACAAACTATTAAAAGGCAAATTATTTCCTCACAGATAACGCACAACCATATTAGATTATATCACCAATTAAGAAAAAACACATACAAAACCCTCTCCCAAGTTATAATACGTTTATTAGACTGATATAACAAAAAATAAACTTTATTATTATAAGATTTTTCAGTTAATTATGCATAAAAAGTTTCCGTATAATAATTATAATCGTTTAAACTTTCTTCTATGCCGTATTTATTACAATCTAAATTTTAGAGAATCTAAACTTTATACTTTAAATCGAATTGTGTTTTTAGTCGCTTCGCTTACTTTGATATGTATCATTAAAAAAAACGAGTTTGCTTTGGACCATACGACCGATGGTGACTGTAATGATATAATCAAGAAATCACCGTTCGTGTAACGCAAACTAGAAAACGAAATACTGTCTGAGTTATATATTATGTGTGCTCGCATCTCTATCTTTTGCTCCATACGGTATTATAAGAAACGTAACTATCTCTTTTTCTTTCACTAATTCTCTATAATAACTTCTATCTCCTCTATACTAAGAGGTGAATTGCCTCTTAACAAGATTAACGCACTTCCACCTTGGACTGTATCATCACTTACCATCAGGTGTGATCACAATCAAGCGATAACCTGTCAGCAATCAATATAAATATCTCTCTCTCAATTTCCGTTTTCCTCGCCCAATAACTCTTTACGTAACGCTCTCGTGTTAAAGTTTTACTTTAAAAAAAAACTAAATTACTTTGATGTTATATGTATACAAGGTGTTAGGAGACCATTTCCGAAAACGAAGACAGACGATAGTACCTACTAATGACACTTCACATGATGAGACGGCAAAATGTCTGATTTAGAAACACAGGGCTGCAGCGCGCGTTGTTCAGTTCATTGAGCAGTGCATTTGAGCACCGGCTGATTTTGATTTTTTGATTCATTGCTGGCATTTTTTAGTAAAGTAATGTATTTTTTATGTAACTGTAGCGACACGTACATAATTTTGAAATTGGCCACTTTGGCGCAAATAGGCCTTTAAAATGAAATGACAATTTTGGAATGGGGACACTTTGCGAGCTGCGCGTCGATGGTCAGTTTTCATTAATAGTTGAACGAAGAACCATCCTTAGTGATCAGCTGGTGATTTTTCTAGTCGCGCTCTAAAATGGGGAATACTTTAAAAATTAAAAATTTTGGAATGGGGAATACTTTGACAACTGCTCGCCCATGGTCAGTTAAGAAATATGTTAAAAATGTCCTATTACAAAAGGCATATTATAATGTTAAGGATTATTTAAGCTACAAAGATGTTTGGACTTGATTCCAATTGGACATGAAAGCTAAACACATTGTAACGTACAAAAACTATATTTAAAGGAGTAAGCGTTGAGTTTCTAGTCGGTTTCTTCTCAACGGAATCAACTTTCCGAACCGGTGGCAAATTTGTTACCAACGGACCTACGTAAATAAAGAATATTTTGATTTAATTTTGATATTTTGTTGAACGTTTAAAACCAATTAAGTTTGTTTTTCCCACCTGTCTTAAATGTGCTAACTATTGCACTGCTAATGAATGACAAAGAGAATAACAATAATATTGAAATTCCTATGCCATTATGCAAGCTGCATGCTAATAGTCTGTTATGCTAAGCACCTATATAAAGATATACTTTCACATTGACTGAGTTCTTTTGTGAAGACAGTAACTCTATATTATGTATGTATGAACTTTCACATGAAAATCCTGACAATTTTTTCGTGAAATAATTTAATATGACGACCTCTCTCTATTATTATCGTCAGAACCACATTCACTTAGCATATCTTTGCATTATTTTGTTTAATGTGTATAATAAGTTCATTGGTTAGATTATGTATATCATTTCGACTGGGGAAAGTAAATTGAATACAACGTATACATTTTTATATTGCAGTGGTGTAATAAATTTTCATGATTTATAAAAAAACCTTAATTATAAACAAACGTATTGCAAAGCCGTATAAGTAAATTCGTGATTATTTGTTGAAATTTTCTTTGCGTTCTGTTTGAAAAAGATCTACTTTAATATGGATATGACTACAGATAGTTTTCGACACGTCGAATGGATTCTTTTAGTAAACCCAGACCTTGTTTTACGGCCTATATATCCATGAAACTTGGTAAAGCGCAAATCCGTATAAGGAATCAATTATTCTAATACAAATTCAATTGGATCGATTCGAAATTTGTTTAATATGTAATATTATTTATCATTCAAAGTACGTTTTATCTCTTTTTTTATGTTAATCGAAAATAATAAAATATAATAAATTAAAAATAATAGACTACAAAAACCAACAATAATCTATAAACAAAAAATAAACAATTACATGTTACATAAAATATATACACATACATATATTTTTAAATGTTTTAATCTGAAGACGGTGAAGAAATGGTAACATGCAGATGACACTGTGACACTGAACATGATCATATATCGATATCGAAAAAAGAGATTTTTGCCGTTATAGCGAAATATTTCAGGCCGTAAATCGAAAACTTTAGTTGTAGGAGGCCGTTATAGCGAGTTAAGGGTGTGCTAAAGTTTATGTCCTCTTCTATAAACGCATAATACTGCTTAAAATAACAATACGAATTAACTTCTCTCATGAGGACACATTGACAAGACAATAAATGCAGCATGTTTATAATAAAAGTAAGTAAGTAGCAGGCCATTAACGTCCTACTGCTGGGCACAGGCCTCCTCACTCCGAGGAGCGAGGGTTTTACAATGGGTAATAATATTACAATGTCGATTTATACGAATTATTTTAATTTTGAAGGCCGTTTTATAACACAAAGATGACATCGCAGCAACTATATAATTTAAGGCTAATCAGGTAAATGTATACAGTTAAGTATGTAAACACGCTAGACATTGTATTAAATGTAAACCTCTCATTATAATATAATCAGATTAAGACTTGATTGAAGCCTGTTTATGTGTAATACTGTGGTATCTATCAAGCTGCCTTTATTACTAAGTTATATAATATTTTGATGGCACGCAAACAATTGAAGGGTTATAAGAACAATATTTATGTATAAACCCGCTGCTATAGAAGAATACCGACACAATTCATAAAAGACAAGCAAAATTTTGCTAATTTTAGAAGACTATTCATGATTCTTCTGCTGTAGCGCTTAGATTTTAGATTATGTTTCACTATTAGTCATGGGAGAACCAACAACATATCCGTTATGTGCTACTTTACTGATAGAATAACAATTAACAAAAATAATTTTAATCCAAAATAGGGTTATTAGGTTATTGTATATATTTTAAAATGGAGTGAGCGAGTATTTTTACAACTTAATTTATTTGAGTGTGGACCGGTGGGAGGCCGTGGCTAGTTACCACCCTACCAGCAGAAACGTATCACCAAACAAAGAGATTTGTATTCCGGTATGATGCTGCGTAGAAACCTTATGAAGTATATCACCTCTTACCAGATTAGCGCACTTCCATCTTTGACTGTGGCATCACTTACCATCTGGTGAAATCACGGTCAAGCGCTAAACTATCAGCAATAAAAAAACTTCAACTATTACTAGTTGAAGTTATTTTATAGTTGTTTTTTATAGAAGCAGTGTTATAGAGATATGCAGTAACACGACGCATTATATATTATAGAAATCAATTGAGTATATTTGTTAAAGATGGCCATTGCTATATCATATATATTAAGAGAATTGAGTAGCGGGATAAATAAATATTAGCTATAACGCATTGCATTCGGTACTTGCTTGTATAATAGATTGTTAAATAAAATCCTATACACATCATAAATATATCCCATACCCATAAGAAGGTGGAATACTTGTAAAATTATGATAAAACCTAAAGGAAGGTACTTTAGGTTTTATCATAATTTTACAAGTACCTACATGACAGAGCGATGAATTTATAAACAGTATGAATATGTAGTGTAAGGAAAGTAAGTTTTCAGTAACCAGTAGGTCGATAATATAACAGTTTTTGTACATAAGATAACGTCAGAGTTATTGTAAAAAAACGATAACTCCCACGCTTAATAGCTATGGATATAAAAAATGTGCTGAAACTTAAACGAGGCCACTAAACACAAGAGATTAGCCACCGATGCCGGTAGCACTTACCAGGTTGAGCAAATACATTTTGCTATTGTTTTCCTACTAATAATCGAACCCAGAATTTTCAAGTTGATAGAATATATTATAACAAAATTTTCACACGGTTTTTTCGAATATTACGCAGAGCTTACCCCGAAAGATAAATAAGTATGCTTAACTTATCTATTTAAAATACATGCCTTCTGTATATGTATAAAATTCATTAATAAAGATATAAATTCATACGCACAAAACGATAACTCACTGGCTTATTATTAGATCTCCAAAACGAATTGAAATTCGGCAGTCATATTCCTTTCTCAGTGTAGGTTCACCGGGTTACATATTCCCACGGGATCGAAATTTTCTAAAAACTGATAGCAAAACGCCGGTAGGTATTTGTTAAAAACATTTTTTTGTTTGTCATACAAAATACACGAGGATTCTTTTATTTCATTGAGTTTTTTATAGCAAGGAAAATAGACCTTAAATTTTCCACAGGGGTTTTAGACCCAACACACTGTTACGCTGTCTCATAGTCCGACGGGACGGCAATTCGACACGACCGGAGGACCGATAGCTTAACGTGCTCTCCTAGGCACGGAGGTGGAGCACATCGCCAATTTCAATTTCGGGCAAATACTGAGAATTTCTTAACAGAAAACTCAATATCGATTTTTGAATTCGCCCGACTCGGGACTGAACTAGCTGAACTCTAGACCAATGAGACAGTTTTTTCTGTATAGTAAGTAGCAGCCCATTACCGTCCCACTGCTGGGCACAGGCGTCCTCACTCATGTGAGAGGGTTTTTAGAGCATAGACCCACCATGTTTATTTTTTATCACGCTGAGAAATGCCTTTATGCGCGACGATCAGAGTAAAATCTTATCGGCAGTGTGGGACTCGCTGGTAAACCAGAATACCCACTAAAACCCAGCGATACCCTCCGCTTCCTTTACTGGAGCACCAGAGGATCGGTTGACGCAATCTACCCTGGCACTCCGGAAGATCCCTCTGGGAAACTTAAGCAGGAGGAAGGAGAAGCGCAAATCGACGCCTCCTACCTCCCAACCTCCTGCGCCGAAGTAACGGTCCGTCTCCAGCGTTCTCCCTGTGCCTCTCATGTGCCTCCTTCAGCGAAATAACACTTTTCACAGAAGGAGACCACTGCCCTCCACTCCCTTTCACCGGTGAGCATTGCGGCCTCTTCGGCATCAGTTGACATCCTTCTGGTCCTTGCAGCCACCCTGCACTGATAGGCAGCTGCTAGATTCTCCGCTCGCAGCTCCCACGAAGGGTCACCCGCCAGGAGAGTGGCTGCCGTACAAGAAACTGTACGGTACCCCCGTCCATGTTGCTCCACTGCTGATTAGCAACCATAGTACACATGTACACTCTCTATTCCTTCACTCTCATAATCCAATAGAACCCGAGAGAGATCAGGGGCAGGACCGACGGCTTGACGTACTCTCCGAGGCACACGCCGCCAACCTACCTACTTCGGGCAAATATTGAGAAATTCTTAATAGAAACCTAAATATTGATTTTTGAATTGGCCCGACCTGGGACTCGAACCCAGGACCACATGTCTGTAGTCGAACATGCTAACCACTAGACCAATGAGGTAGTCCCTAGCAGTTTTTGTATGTAGTATTGCTAAATTGAGTGTGTTTAGTGATCTAAAATCATCTTCGCATTATTGACTCTCTAACGAAACCGGTTTGGGGCACTTGGCTTAGGTGGTTTTTAAGTTAATAGGATATCATTAGTTACTTATTATAAATGCATTGATAGATTATTTTAAATAATTTCTGTATAGAATGTAGGTAGCTGGTACTAATTCTTTTCTAAGTATTTAAACGTCTTTGGATCTAAAATGTGGAGGTTAACTAAAATAATACAACACCATATTGCTTTAATTTTTTTATTTAAATAACCATAAACAATGTGCAAATTAATAAATGGATAATTTGCAACATTTCACTTGCCGAAAATGTTAGCTTTTGACAACCTTCTTTATATTAGAACGTTAAGTAATAACAGACGGTTATACTTAGTTTGACTAAAAATGCTTCTTAAAATTAAAAATATAAGTGGCACGGAAACTTTATTTTGCTTTTCAAGATACTAAGTTATTGCGAAAAAAAACATTCAAAATTGTGCAATATTCAGGCACATATTTAACAATAAATACGTTTACAACTTTTCAAATGGATGCCGAAATAAAAAATATAATTGACATCAGTGAAAATGGACGTACTTATAATGTACAAGCAATAAAAAACGGATGAAAGCAATACTGTTGAGTAATAATACATTCGAAGCTAATAAATATAAGCAACTAGTAAATGAAGCGTAATATAAAATATCACGTATTTTTATTTAAAAAAAAACAAATATAAACTATTCGACAGTATTCAACATGCTTAGAAACATCAACTGGATTACACATCATTGAAGTTGCTTTAAACAGCCAAAGACGCTACTTCATCTTTCCCTTATTTTATTTTGTAAATTTCACCTACCGTAACAAATATCTCATAAATAAATTTCATCTAAAGAATGTGTAGATATATTTCTAAATACGTATAAAAGCTACACGTCCATAATAATTAACATAGTGTTTCACAAAGGCATCCGTCAGATATGACTCGAAGGCACAAAATTATTTTAATAACTTCGCTATTGTACAAAAACATTAATCGTAGTTAGTTCATTTCAACTCGATAAAGCTAGAATAAGTTATTTTCCAAGCACCACCTCACGTTATATCTCTTTGACACTAAACCTATGTAAATAAACGCTAATGTACCTACATCTAAACAATAGTTAAATATTTGAACAATAAAAACATTTATTGTATAACTGTTATTGCCATATTTCGATATAGTTTTAGTAGTTAGAACTACAAAAAAAACAATGAGTGATAAACGTATTCACTCGATCATTACGATTTTAGTAAAAAGACTATCGTATGTTAAGGTTATCTTATTTACAATGCGAAACAGATCGAGAAAAAATTCAAGGCCATCTATCACATACAAGTTAAGATAATTTTCGGCAATAGCCAAATAAATAACTAAGTTAATTCCAGATGAAGAAGTAAACTAGCCGTATTATGCGATTTACCGTTGAATTTATTCGAGTGTACACGCGAGTCTCCGCTTAAGTGAGCAAACGGCGTAGGCGTTTACAATACACTCGATTAATGCATGTCCTCACTACATAATTAATTCAATCTCCAACAAATACACCGCTATCGACTACCTGGTAAACTAGACCATAAACCCACTTTAGGATTCTACACGTTTAAAAACATTTAAACTTAAAACACTATTTAAAAAAATATTGATCACATACAGGAGTAATTTTGAAATAAAGTGTGGCACTCAGAAAAATAAAAGTAGCATTTTCGTTGTCTGAGCGTCATCAAGACATGTTATTTATGCCTACCCTCTTACTTAGAGGGGAAGCATCGAGAATCCTCTCGTTTAGTTTATCCTCCTCTCTGAAATGGATTCTCGTGATAACAATGTCTCCCGTGCTCAAAGTTTGGGAGCCAACCTCCGCTTTCTTGGTTTCATTGAGATCATTGAATCTGGCATCATCATAATTTGTATTATGGCATTTGCAACTACAATTTTTCCTGCCTGTATCCCCTATGTTCAATATTTGGCTCAGATTTGACCAATCTTTATTTTTAAGTAGAGGCAGAGTCTGTTCCATAGTCTGTGAGAATCTGTCTTCCAATTCCCCACTAAGGGGTGCCACAGCAGATAGGATTGCTTCTAAGCGGTTTATTTTCTCCACTTTATCCATGTTGGAGTCTGAGAGTATTTCATCCATCATCTGCATTGATTCTGTAAGACTCGGAGGCTGTGTTGAATGTGGTGATGAGATAGAATCTGAAGGGTTTGATTCTAAGCTGGCCATCTCATTCTCTTTCTCATCTTCATCAGAGTCACTATCCTTGTCTTGGCCCATAGCCTCAAGTTTTTCTAGCTTCTTGGAGATTTTGTGACAACCTTTCAACTTTTCCTTTTCATCTTCAGTTAATTCTAAATATCTGAGTAATCTTATTTCTCTGTTGCTCAAAACAATATTCTTTGTTGATTCTGCCAATTTGAGTTTCAATTCACCCACCTCTGTGTTTATTTTTCTCTGTCGCTTTCTTAATTTGACTTCTGTTGGTTGAATATGCATAAAGACCTGTTCATTTGAAAGTTCTTCAAACAGTTGTTGATTTTCAAGTTTAACGCTACTTGACATATATGCATAAATTGCAGGGTTTACAAGGGAAAGCACATCAGAAGCTGCATAAATAATCATATCCTTTGTAAGTGGTCTCCTAGCCCAATAACGCTGGTCTCTGCGGTAAACGTTTTTTAACTGCTCCTTCATTGGATTCATTGGGGCATTATATAATTCACAGAGTGCATTTAGACTAAGGTTCTTCACTTTGTATACTGGAACACATTGTTGCTGTAATTGCAGAACTGCATGGGCTGCCTGAGTATCAAAAACATTTTTCAAAGTGATTTCAAATTGATTATATAAATTTACAGAATCATTTCTGCAGTCATGAATTATTTTAATTACATTTTCGCTCTCCAAAAGTTCCTTTATTTTCCCTTCAACCACCATTCCTGGACAAGTCATGATATCCAGAATATACACTTCGCCATTCATTGTAGCTATTTGACAGAGTGTCAATACACCCTTTAAACCCAAATTTATACCCTCACAATCGAAGGAAATAATACTTTTAGTGGTGCGTTTGTTATTCATGATACTATCAATAACTGTAGAGCATTCTCTTACATTTGCTATAACTGTAGCACTCTGAAGTACCTTCTGTCTCCAAGCTTCACCCATCATATTATTTCTTATACTAGTCAATCCATTCGTGTCTTCCACTGCACGTGCATTCAAGTGATTATTCACTCTATCCCGTACCATATTTTCTGCTAAATTCTTTATCACAATAGAATTAATTCTTTGTTTAAGAGTTTGGTTAGCTATATTTGCTTGTTGAACACGAGGAGATTCTACAGGACTAAGAATCCTATGTGCTGGGCTTCTCATGCCATCTGATGGAGTTGGACTCACCACTAATGGAGGTAATGGGGACACAGGCTTTTCCTCTACCACTTGCTTTGGTGGGTCAGTCTTAACAACTTTTGTTTTAGCGTTCAAATACATTACAGGTATTTTTGGTTTGCTAATAAGTGTGACAAGATTTGATTGGACATGAAAACTATCAGAGAATATCTTAAGAAAAGCACTCAAGTCTGCTGGTGTCTTAAACATTTGATACCAGTACTCTTGAGGAAATCTGGACACTATCAAATGGAAGAGCTGGTCCACCATGACTGGACCTTTTGCTTCAATACACTGTGCAACATAATCTAGTAATTGCTGGGCAGTGTCTGTATTTATATTAGCTACGGGTAAATTGTGAAAGTGTTCAGAGTTGCCATGTGCATTATCTCTTCTATGATTCTCACTGACTAGAACAACATTATCTTCGATAATTTGAAAGGTGTCCGGATGCTTTATGAGGAAATCTTTAAACTCTTTGATGCGCTGTCCGGAAATGTGCCGTACCTGTGGAGATGCCTGACTGCGGTGGCCCAAGAGGCTTTTGATAGGTACTTCGGTTCCTTCCCCGTACTGGATCATCTTACTCGCGAAATATTCCTTCGCTTCTTCTATATAATCATTGTTGGAGGAGGCGCCAGCGCCGCTCAGGTGCCTTTGAAACGTATTGATATCAACATAGTCCCCGTCTATGTTGAACAACGCGGGATATTGGGCCAAGAATTTCTTCAGGCCTGACTGCGACCCGCCAGCAATCTGACGCATCTCCTTGGTGAAACCCTTGGCACCAAACTGGCAGGAAAGATCGTGCAACGTTCTCGGCTCGCCTTTATCGAGCAGGCGCTCCACGAAAAACAACAGAGTGAGGTTTCTAGCAAGCTCATATTCCATTGATTCCATATTCCCGCAGTTGGTGCCAATGTGGTGTCTTAAACTAAAATTTTCTACGTATATGTGTCACCCACAACACCATGAAATTCTTCAATTTTGATGCGAGAAGAGACAACAGAGTAAAGTGACGTGCTAAAATGTTACAATATTAAAGTTTAAAAATTAACACAATTTTCTAAAGATAACATATTTTTATATGATGATTTTACTCTATCGTCAATTGAAAAAAATATTTAGGAATTTATGTTATAAAATTAATAAAATACACTAACATTATTCTTTCAATTTTTGTTTTAAAACAGTGATATTGTGTGATTATTGAATATAATATTAAAAATTGGGATACGTTAACTCTATATAGTATATGATAGGCTCTACCATGATTTTGGACCAATTAAAATCTTTATTAGTCTAATATGTAATGGTTATAAGACCAATAGTTTAATATGAATATATACTATCAATATATTATCGCTTGATGAAATACTATAATATTGATATGTGCTGGTTGAATTTCAAAATTTACGGGTATTAAATGAGATTGAGCTGTCTTAATTATTGTCATAAAGTCGGCTATCATCAACTAAGGGACTGAGGGACTAAGGGAAATATTTTAATTGATTATGTTTTTTGTAACACTAGTAATAATATGAATTTATTTACAATACTAATTATCTAAGTAAAGTATTATATAAATATTTGTATTTCGTTTCATAAATCCGCCTTGATGAAGTTTCACTTTTGTCGTATGATTTAAGGTTTTCGTTAACATTCCCCAATTAATCGTTATATTATTTTACGTTTCTTTATAACATAGACAAATAGCTAAGACGCCATATTATATCTGTTTTAAAATGTGATCTACATTCAACAGATTATATATGTCAGATTTGTTAAATATCAAATAAATAGAGTATTCCTAGTGGAATAAATATAAACTATAATTATCAGTTGTGGCTAAAGTCGATAAAATCTTCTTAAAAAGATAATACCCTTACAAATATTGAATACAAAACTTAAAGCTATCAAATAGTTTTTCTCATTTTCTTCTGATATTAAGAATCTCAAATCATCGACATAATGGTAAGTTTGAACAATTAAATGTATCAGAAATGAAGAATATTCCAATATTTTTATTATTTTAAACATACTTATAATTTTTTTATAAATTTCATTTTGTTGGGTTTCAGTTAGTCTTAGTTCTTGGTGACTTACACATTCCGCATCGCTGTAGCAGCCTGCCCCCTAAATTCAAGAAACTTCTATTGCCGGGGCGTATCCAACACATTCTGTGCACTGGCAATCTTTGTACTAAGGAGTCCTATGATTACTTGAAGACCCTCGCAAGCGATGTCCACGTTGTTAGGGGTGATTTTGATGAGGTATACATTTTTTTCATTATTACATATGATTTAGGCCTTGGCTGTAATTTCAACTATTAGTAAATGATGATAGTCTGAGGTGTTAGTACACTAAATTTGTATAAGGTAAGTTACTTGTCAATGGCATCTACAATGCCTCACATTGAAATGCAGTATTTGCATAGCAGCCTATATTTGTTGTTCCTATCAGTCCAGGCCTAGACAATTAAAAAATATAAATTCCTAATACACCCTGCTGAGAACAGAACCAGGACCTCTGTTATTGAAGCAAGTAATAATATCATTACACCATTAAGAAGTAGTTCAGTATATTAAAACTTTAACCTTTTTGAATATTTTATTTTGTTGTAAGTTATGGCTTAATGGTGGCTGTTTAAAGGAAAATTTATTGTGTTGAGCGCATTCACACTTGATAATTTGTTCAATGATCTTCACACTGTGTTTAAAATTGTAAAATTATGTAATGTAATAAAGATTTTCTAATTGTAAAGTAAAATTATGAGATTAAGAACTCTAATCATAGTTATTACACATTACAGAATACATCATACCCAGAACAAAAGGTCATAACAGTGGGCCAATTCCGCATTGGTCTAATCCACGGTCATCAAGTGGTTCCTTGGGGTGATGAAGAATCCTTGGCTCTAGTGCAACGGCAGTTAGATGTAGATATCCTTATATCTGGTCACACACACCGATTTGAAGCATATGAGCATGAAAATAAATTCTACATTAACCCTGGATCTGCTACTGGTGCTTACAGTCCATTGTTCAGGTTAGTTCTAAATTTTATGACACATTGCTACTATGAATTAGTTCGTGTGAAGTATTTATCATCACAGTTTATGATTTCAATAAAATTTTCTGCTGGTATATTGGAAAACTTTACATATTGTACATCACATGTTACATAAGCAATGTTATTCTATATTTCTGGTGTGCAATAAATACATAATCTATGGTAAGAGTAATTTATGTAAAGTTTCCATACCAGTAATTGTACTATTTTAAATTTTGTATATACATTAACTTTGTAAAAGCTCCTTGACCAATGATGGTATGAAATTAGTCATTGTGATTTTCTGTGAAGGAAAACATGATAAAACCTGAATATTCCTGGGGAAATTATAGAATATGTGTAAACCAAGGTAAGAGGATTATAAGTAAATAGGCCCAAGCCCAGTAGTGGCATGTTAATAGGCAGTTCCTTATATTTTTGTGATGCCATTATTACAAAGATAGTTTGGTTATCATACCTGTGTAATACAATGATGTCAATACTAAGGGAGGGTGCTAAATATGTCTGGAAGAAATGTGGTTGCTGATTATGGGGCTTTGTTCTGAGTGACTCTCTCTATGTGACTAAATCTGAAAGGGGGAGATCCAAACAGGAATTAAAGTCACCAACATAACCTTATGAATTGCAAAGCAGAAGTGGTAATGGGGCATATCATTTGAAGAACCAATGGGTGATAGCATTTAAAGATGCTGGACTGGCAACTTGTAAACTGTCTAGTTAGCTGCATAAGGTCCAGTCTTGTGGGCAGTATTAAGTGAAATTGATGTCATTGGTTGAAGCCACAATGATGTCTAATTTAAAGCATTGAGCATTTACATAATGTACAGTCTGAGACTGCCTCATTGGTCTAGTGGTTAGCATCTTCGACTACAGACATGAGGTCCTGGGTTGGGCCAATTCAAAAATCAATATTGAGGTTTCTATTAAGATATTCTCAATATCTGCCAGAAGTTGGGAAGTTAGTGGTGTTCTGTTCCACCCCCGTGCCTTGGAGAGCATGTTAAGCTGTCGGTCCTGCACCTGATCTCTCTCCAATTGTGTTGGATTTCCATAAACATCAGACTATGAGAGTGCACTTGTGTCCTGTGCCTGGCAATCTGCATTGGAGCAACATGGTGGATCTATGCTCTAAAAACCCTTGTGTCATACGAGTGAGGAGGCCTGTGCCCAGCAGGGACCTTATAAATAAAGTTTTTTTACTTTTTCAGGAATGCAACACCATCTTTTGTCTTAATGGATATCCAGAGTTCCACAGTAGTCACATATGTGTACAAATTGTTAGGAGATGAAGTTAAAGTTGAAAGAATTGAGTACAAGAAAGCATAGACAAGAATTAGTGATTTAAAATGAGTGTTGTATGTTTGATGAGTTGGGTATTATGTGATATGTAAATTTTCAACATTCTTCTATTTATAATGTAAATTTCTATTTTAAAATGAACTAAGCGGCACATATTTGTAAATTCCATGATTCGTGTGTTCATGTGACTAAGGAATATGTCATCCATTATATTGTTTAAGTGAAATACTGTATTGTATTTAGTCTATATCGTAAGTATAAATTTTGTATGTTTCAGTTAATAAATATTACCTTATGTTGAAATTGTATTTATTATAAGATTTAAATCCCTTTTTAGTACTGTTATGCTTGTTATCAATACTAAAATATATATATCGTAAGATTACTAAACGTTTTTATATTTTTCCTGTTCGGCTCTCTACATTAGCTCTTTTTTAGCTAAACAGCACTGAATATCTCAGAAAAATATATAAAAAAGTCTGTGATGGCCACAACAGAAGATGAACAATTTCACAGTAAAGCAATTTATTTATTTCCTTTTCAAAAATGAAATAGGCAAGGCCAAATTGTAATCTTTGTATAGGTGAGTAAAATAATATTGTGAAAGAATTTGTATACTTGAGATCTGAATTTACAAAAGATGGAATATGTGAAAGTGATATTGAAAGGAGAGTGAATGCAGGGAATATGGTAAATGGTGCTCTGCACACCTTTATGAATAGCCAGATGATGTCTCAAAGGGCCAGACTGGGCAGTGCATGCAGGAGTGTTGGTGCCAACACTTATGTATGGTAGTGAATGTTGGGCATGACAAAAGATAATAAGTAAAATGCCGAGATGAGAGCGTTGAGAAGTATATGAGTGGATTGAAACTGAGTGACAAAGTAAGAAATAGTATGATAAGAGAACGTTATGGTAGAAATGAAGTTGTAGAGACTAAAATTGAGAAAGGTATGCTTAGATGGTTTGGGCATGTAGAGAAAATGAATGAAAGAGGACTGACAAAAAGGACTTATGAGTCAAGAGTGGATGCGAAAGTTGGAAGGGGAAGATCAAGGCGAACGTTCCTGGACCAAATCCAGGACATTTTAAATAAGGGCCAGGTCAAGAGTACTCTAAACCGACGAACTTGTATGAAAGGTTTAGTAAGAATGAAAGAAGCTAAAGAGATATGCAAGGCATAGCAATGGCAAGTGGAAGGACGTTGTCTCTGCATATCCCCTATGGAAATGAGGCGTAATGCTATGTATGTGTGTACTTATTTGTATACCTGCGGACTGCCCCATTAGTGGCTTACGGACCACTGGTTGGTAATCACTGGGTTAGTGCTTAAATGTTATCTCGCCTGAATATCACCGATGAATCAGTCTGAAAAGGTAATTAGGTAAAGGTAAGTAGGTAGTAGCAGCCCATTAACGTTCCGCTGCTGGGCACAGGCTCACTTAAAGGAGAGAGGGTTATTAGAGCATAGACTAGTAACTTACCTCTAAATAGTTTTTACGCATCATCGCACCGAAATGCGGATTTTACTGCTAGGTAACATGTCTTTGCTAATAGGACCGAAGCCTCCCACAAGTCCAGCTCTAGACAAAATTATGACATAAATTTCTACTGCCAGGAATCGAACCTGGGACCTTTCACAGGCACTGTTAGCGAACGAAGTACTCGCACAATTGCGCAGGCCAAAATATTATAAAATGTTGTCGAGGGGACAAGAAAGTGGCCTACACCACAAAATAGTTCTCAGCTGTAAAAGTAGATATAACTTTGTCTCTGAAGAATTTACTTTAGTTTCTACAATAAACTCCCAGGAGATGTTCTAGAGATGTTACTTAATAAATTGTATTAAAAGAAAGCTAATCGAGACATTGTACTATAAGTTAAAGAGTTACTTAGACGATAAAAGAATCTTTTTTTTTTTCCACTGGGAAATGCTTTTAAGTACCCCTACCACGAGGGCAGGGAGTGTGGGATTCGCTAGCTTAGCTAGAATACCCACAAAAACCCAGCGACACCATCAACCTGAATTGGAAGTGTCAGAGGCTCCCTTACGCATTCCCGCTGATATTTCCGGTTGCAACCAGCAAAGGGTGGTTCCCACGCCGGACATCCGCCGTTTCGGAGGATGCACCACACTGATGGCAGACAGTTGATTCTTCACGCCGCGCTATCTGATGCAAGTACTTACCGAAACATCCATGTCCGGTCAGCACCAGCACCAGTCTGAAAGAAAGCGATTAGTGCTGCCTAGATAGCCACTGTTCTAGGCGAGGACGATTCGCTTCCATCGTGTTCACACCTGCAATTGGGGATTCGAGATCCTCCTTCCTTACTTCGATTAGAATCCAACCCTTAGGGCCCTAACCCTCCGAATGTCGTCCAAATCAAGACACTATATCTCCAGCCCTCCCGGCAACCCTGCACTAGTAAGTTGCCGCAAGGACTTCTGCCTGTAACTCACACGGAGGATCGCCCTCAAAAAGAGGATAGTGTACGGTACGACAAGGGACCGCTACGGTAAAAGAACCTGGGGATGATGATGGGAAAAAAATTAAAATTACTATCAATCGTATTTTGGAAATAACATATTGATAAAACTATATTGGTTGATTCAATTGTTTCTAACGAAATGCTTAATAAATAATTTGCACTACTTTCGATCCTAACATTTCTGGGATTGGCCTAAAACAAAAAGATAGACATCGGTGTATTTATACAAAAAATATGCAAGAAATACGTTTATAAAAAACATAGTTTCGAAGTCCAGGTAGTTGGGTAACTTTTTGTTCTTTCATTCGGCCCTATTGGAGTTGTCTATACATAGCTATATATATAAATGTAGACCGTTTATTTGCAGGGATCAAATCCGAAACCGTTTTCAGTAAAGCGATGTATAATATTATTTTAGGCTATTAATGTACTCATTTAGAAATCCTCTGCTGCTATTTAAATTTATCTATATATTCGTTTTTGTATACAAATTGGGAAACTTTCGTTGACAGACACTACTACTAGTGACTTAGGCAACAAATGTATCCGGAATTACGCGGGAAACAGCTAGTTTAATATAGTTTTAACTAAAAATAAAACTAGTAAGGTTACCTTCACGTAAAAGTTGGCAATTATACAAACAGGTTTTGTTATTGAATCGATCATTATTTAATGGGATCTTTTATTAACATTTCAAAATAAACAAATTCATCGGGTGCATACGTGTACGTAATCACGTCCCATAATCTTATTTAATAATTAAATAAGGAAAAACTATTATTAAATTGTAGTTTTACTATCATTAATTAAGCTGAACCTTATCTATTAATAATATAAACAGTTAACCTAAATTGCAATTAATGCATCCAATAGGCGTACGTGAACACGTATGCGTAGCTGTGTACACTGTACCCAATCTTCCTTTTCACAATCTAATAGGCAAATAGACGAGTGTCGAAAATAACGTCCTCAAATTTTTATCACTACGATATATAATGAAATGGTTAAAACCCTTCAAGCGGCCCTAGTTTTAAAGTTGAAAGTCGTTTGGTAACTCGTAAATAGTAGACGCCGCGCCGGTAAACAAAAACAGTTGCACATGTACACGACTATAAAAAGCTTTCAATTTCATAGTAACTATCAATTATCGCGTATATAAATATATACCTTGACTCTTCTTCATAAGAATAGTAATCCCTTAACAATTTTTTGATAAATAATATAGCAACGATGTTATGTTGTGCCGGTTGAAAACTCGCTCGCCCCACCCTCACCAAACGCACTATACGTTGAATAAAACCGAATGCATATTCAAATTTCGAATCAGATTGTTTTAGTCAGTGCGTGGATACGATACTTTTACAATTGTTGTTTTATTTTTAAATTGGTAATGCATATGCTTAACTTAATAGAAATTAATGATTTGATTTAAAAGTGATATTAGAATAACGTGTCATGATGGCGATTTCTTTTATAAGAAATGGACTGCGGTCGGCCGGCGTAATGAATTTGGAGAGATCTGCGGCAATACTTTCAAATACCAGTGCACAAAATCAGATAAAGGTACGGCATATTAAACTTTAAGGTCTAGGCAACTTAAAAAAAATTAAAAGCTAAGGTAGCATTTATTTCTTAAATATATTTTTAATACTCTGTGATTACGAAAGTTTTTACACTGGAAGATTATTTATAAAAAAAAACAAAAGGTCTGCGTCGGGTGCCAGCATAACAACCATTAAACGGTTTTTTTAATGGTGTTTCATTTTAGCATTCCACGGAGGATTAAAGCTAAAGCGGTCGGTTTTTATTAAAAAAATTAAACCCGACCTTATTTGGTTATAGTATTTAATCATATTTAAGTAATTTTTTACCACGTATGGGGAAATTGTAATGATAAAATACATTTTAAGTACACGTGTGACCTCGGCATGGCGTCGTATTTTATATTTCTTATAAAACCATTTAAAATTAAAGAAAAGAGAGGAATTTGAAACTTTCAAAAGTAATTTAAGTATTTCGGTCAAGATACACTAGATTTAGTTAATTATTTTTCAATATGCAGAGGTAACGTGATAATTTGTCACGTTTAGTAACGCGTGAAAATAAGTTCGGAATAAAAGTTATTTCAGGGGTACTTTTATCAACAAAAATAAAAACACAATTATCTTTCTTAATTTAGTTATAAAAATGACCGGCGATAACCTTTTATCGGTCTGCTATCATGCGGTTTGTTCCGACAACACAAAACCTATGTAGGTATACAGCTGCCTACATTGTTTTATTTTTGCATACTTCGATAGAGGTATCTCTGATGACCTCTATACTCTTCTTGTTATATTATAGTTGTTATACAATCCTATTATAGTCCAACACGCTGAAGTACTTTTAAAATATTTAATAGGTCGTAATAGGGTCAGTTTTACCACAGAAGTACCACATCCGCTCAAAATACTAGTAATGCAGCAACAGATTTTTGCTACGTTTCGTTGCATGAGTAAAGGAATTAGTAGCTCAGTGAGCTATGGCTGACAAAATACTTAGCCAAAATAAGTCACAGTTCTAATAGCAAAGACTTTTTCTTTAATAAAGCACTGTGTAAGAACACATATCTAATCACGCAACGTTATATACAGAGTTAACCGTAGGCGTCGCCAGAAGATCATTACTTATCTGACAGATCTTCTCTTGCCACATAGAAAATATTGTTCTAATTATTTTACGAAATAATAAAATAATTTTGTCTTTTCAAAATACGTCAACCCTGCTAAAAATTAGAACATTTTTAATTGGATTATTGAAATTAACTCGACACAGAGCGTGCTGTCTGTACCCTATAGGAAAGTTCTTTGGGTACGTCAAGGGGCGACGTCACAGTTAAGCTGGTTTAGTAAATAAAGCTTTAAGGCAAAATAAATCCTTTTTTATAAATACCAATAATCTCATTAAACCAAAATGGGGAAATTTTGAAGGGAAGGACCAAGGCGAATGTTCCTGGACCAAATCCAGGACATTTTGAATAAGGGCCAGGTCAAAAGTACTCTAAATCGACGAACTTTTACGAAAGGTTTAATGAGAATGAAAGAAGCGAAGGAGATATGCATGGATCTTGGCAAGGAAGGACCTGGTCTTTACCTACCCCTATGGGAATGAGGCATGATGCTATGTATGTATATACGACGTTAGGATCATTTGCGTCACATATCGTACCGCTATATCTTGATGTTCGATTTAATTAATCATTTGATAATCTTCCTAGACAAAAGGACAATCGTACTGAGGGAAAAAATGTCCAGAAACATAATAAAAATTGTCTTTTTAAGGTCCCTTTAATTGAGACCCCACATGTATCGGCAAATCTGTTTATAT
The DNA here is from genome assembly GCA_015832385.1 of Elymnias hypermnestra. Classification (NCBI taxonomy): domain Eukaryota; kingdom Metazoa; phylum Arthropoda; class Insecta; order Lepidoptera; family Nymphalidae; genus Elymnias; species Elymnias hypermnestra. Next base: position 4,848,858 of record JACTOM010000050.1, read on the forward strand.
TGATTGTCATATCGTGGAAGTGCAGATATATATATTTCGACCTTGTTTGATAATTAATAATTTGTATTAAATAAAAATAGTTTCAATATTGAGAGTTTTATCATGATCTAGGTCATGATGGAGACCAGAACCGAAGGCGTCGCTGGCAGCCCAAGTGGTCCAGTCGAGCCTTCGCTGTCACCGGTAAACAAGTGTAACTACTATAACTTGCAAATTGTAATCATTTTAACATTTATTTGGGGACTATTCCTATCTATAACAACTAATATCTTTCATTAAAACTCACTTGCATACTATATATATTAATATTGAATTACCAAACAGGTCGAATTATCAATTTTAAGTAAACATTTCATGTTGTTTTAAGTCTGGCCGTCACCACATTAAAATATAGATGCAAATCGCACTTCACTTTAGGGACACGGTTACTATATACAATTTAAATGCACTTACCCTTTGTTGACTGTCGTTTTGTATGCAGCTGGTGCATGTGGCGCCTCGCTTAATGTAAATTAAACCAACATTCTTACGCCGAGGAACAACTTTGTACTGGAATTGAGTTTAAAGAAACATTTTCTACCATAAAAAACCGATTTAAGTTTCAGACACATTGGTATCTGCGTTATAGGGTAAGAAAGATCAGAGTAAGGCAGCGGAAAACAACGAGGTTTATACCTAGTTTCACCAATTGATTAAATCGGAAATTAGGAGATCCGTAGGATAACTAAAGTTACCGATATATCCCAATCGTTACGTGTAATAAAATGCCAATATGCCTGGCACGTTTTTGTTGAGGGGATCCCAAAACTGACGCATGCCAAAAGCCATGTGCATAAGTGCAGAAATGTTCACTGTTTATGCAGATTTGGAATTAGATATTGCATTTCATGTACATATCCAAGTATCTCGCTCTCACCTTACAGATACTTGGATATTGTTGTTGTTGAACTAATATTAGTTCAACAACAACAGTAAATGGTACATTAGTAGTGTTTAGTGAACATTAGTAATTTGGGTGACAATTCAAATGGATGAGTTTCACTAGACGTATAATTACATTAGATTCTAATGAGTAACTATTAAAATGCATTTAACGATGCCCAGATATTTATGATACAATGTTTCAATAACGCGTCGTTGTTACCCTGTTAGTTATTATTTTAGCTTTTTAATCCTTATCAAATACTATATTACTTGGTGTTTTATGTATGATTCAATAACTTGACTTTCTATACAGCGCTTTAAATATTGTCATGATTTTACATATCGCAAATTTAAGACGATTTATATTTAATCAGGTGCTGTTATTAAATTTCTTTTTATAATAAAGTGTAGAGGCGAAGAATTTATCTCAAATAGGTCATCATGTGAAAAATTTATCAATAGTATGTAAAAATTAAATAAATGACCAGAAATGATAAACAAGAACTACTTTAGTATCGCGTCTACAATTATCTTTTGTAATTCATTTATATTTGACTAAATTCTCCCTCTTAGACCTTGAGGCTGTAAAATTTAATTATTTATTTGGGAAACATACAATTTATGTGGACCTTATATGTTATAATTTGTATTTATTCATTGTTATAAACATAGGTCTAAATAATAAAGTACCTATTTACATATTATATAAAATTGCATAATATCACCATGTAAAGTTTTTATCATATAAAGTATAAATAATAAATTTTATTATATCATATAGAAATATTTTTTGGCATATCAGGTCTAAAAATTTAAATATTATTATTATAGAACTAGTAACTCTTCCTGCAATGTTAAGAGATTCTGAAACAGGTATAATTTTGAATCCATGTGATAACATTGTTATCGTGTTCACGCAGAAGTCCCATGTACCTTAAAGTGGGTGAAGTACATCTTTGCGTTGATATTGGTAGCTGATTAAAATTCTACCTTGAGCTGCCTAAATAATAACTCATAAAACAACATTTGTAAACATAAACACGTGCCTACGTGTTGTTTACGCTATACAATTGGGCTCAGATCATTATGACGTATTGTAAAATAAAATACGGCGTTTTACAGTAATACTATTAAATATGAAGAAAGGTTGAATTGGTAAAAACAATCAAGCATATGATCTTGTACCCGTGACATGCTAGGAACAGTTAGCTAAAAGGCAATAATAAAATGGAGAAAAGCGAGTGAGAAGAAAAAAGAACTCACGGCTACGAAATATAAGGAACTAGACTGGTATAACGACTGTGAACTATTCCGGGTAACCACGAATAAGGAAAAGTTTAGAAAACTCACTGCAAAGCTGAGATAGTAATAGAACGGCAAAAGAAGAATATTGCAAAAAGATCGGCAATATTTGATAAACAAAATAATCTAAAAGCAAAATAAAAAGGTATTTATAAAATGATGCCTATTTTGGCCCTAAACCCTTATCGCTTTGTTGATCTATTTTTATTGAGTTTATCCGTAGCGTTCCCTGACAGTAATCCCTTTAATCCTTCCCATCCATAGCTATATCTCCATTCGTCTTAGGGAAATTCCTTTCATATTAGTCGGACTTACATACTTCAAAACTATTAATTTAGATGAGGACCTCTCAGTGTGTTATCTTAAAGAAAGATGTTTATCGTTGGTTACCCATCTCTTACGAATGCTTTTCTTTGGTATTTATAACAACAGTTTCATCCGTAGTAGAGAAATTCCTTCTATATTAGTCACATTTATAAGATGTCCCCAAAACTGACGTGGCGACATCTTATAAGAATAGTTGTAGTTACAGGTAAAATAGCTATCAATAGTTACTGTTACATTAAATGATGAAAGTAAGAGTATTTAAATTTGATTAGTTATATTTCACAGCCAGGCTTTTCTTTTGCACTCATAACATAAGTAAGTAGAGAGAGAAATTCCTTTCATATTAGTTACTTTTATAAGATGTTCCCAAAACTGGTGTGGGGACATCTTATAAGAATGATTGTAATTGAGGCTTAAATAGCTATCGATAGTTTATGTTATAGTAAGTGATGAAAGTAAGAGTATTTATCGTTGATTACCTATGTTTTAATGGATGACTACTTTTGTACATAATATACGTTCGTAGCAGAAAAATTCTGTCCACGTTAGTCATTCTTAGAAAGATGTAGCCAAGAATTTCAATGGTTGTTTTGTTAAATGGTTCTCGATAATACTCTTTTTGTAGTTTATGTTACTGTAACCGACGAAAGTAAGGGTGATCAGTGAGAGGACAACATTCACATTGAGTACATTTCTCAGACATGTAATGTCCTTGACATTCTTTGTCGGTTTCTTGTTGAACGCGTTCGGCTGGCTGGCGTTTAAAACTGGACAGCAAATGTTGTTATTCGAGTAGTTATAATATCCGCCACGAGAAAAATATTGATTTCTTAATTTACACAGATGTTGAAATTTCTTGTTGACCATATAAATTGGTGCGGAAATATGTCGAGTTTTGAAATATGTTAAATCCTATACAAGGTGTTAGGACACCGCTCCCGAAAACGAAGACAGTACTAATGACACCTTAGGGACGGGGAAAAATAGATCCTGATTTAAAAAAAGAATACGGTCGTTGACTTGGGCGTCGGACGTTTATCCGCTGTTTTTAATTTGTGTTACATTGCTGGTTTTTTTAGAAAAGAACTGTATTTTTTAAGAAACTGTCGTTAATTTAGCTGTTATAATATAAAGAAGCGTAAATAATGTTAATAAAATGTTTTTGAAACATGATTTTTTTTAAATCAGTATCGATTTTTTTTTGCACATATTTAAACGGCTCGTTAGTACTATCGTCTGCCTTCGTTTGCGGAAGCGGTCTCCTAACATCTTGTATATCGATGCTAGAAAGCAAACAGGTAGAAACTGTTTGAACAAAGCAATAGTGTATAGTAATAATAGTCTCCAAAAATAATAAGTCTCTCTCTCTCTAATCGATGAACACGAAAGTATTGTTGTTTTTATGGAAACGCTTGTCTGTTCTGTTAAACAATTTTCGAATTGCGGGTCACCGAGTTTCATTTCCAGCGTCGATATATAAAACTAAAAAATTGTTTTTATATACACTTTGAAAGTATCCAACAAGTGTGCCCCAAACCGATTTTATTGAAAGGGCATTAATGCAAAGACGGCTTTATGACTAAAATAATGCTTTAGGCTTCCATTTACCAAATCGATTTTTTTCTGTTCATACACAATAAATGGTAAAAAATAAATATACATAACAAATGCGTCAATAACAACAAAAACTAGTATTATTTCCTAGAAATACAAAAAAATGTATTTCTTTTTTAGCGTAGTGGCCCATTATGCCGTAGTATTTTTACATACATCACTACAGTATGTATTACAGATATATAATAATTGTTGTTGACTTAAAAGTGAAATCGATTTTTTTTATTTATCCTTGGCGCCTTAATCGAATAATGAGCCGGAAATGGCCGAAGTACTTAGTCTATAATAGTTGTTTACTTATCTATGTCCCTCTTTATCTTTCAAGTTAAAAAATAATCAACACTTCCTATTGTTCAGATATTGTTTGACGACGTAATATTCTATTTATTTATTTGTGACACACAATACAGTTTGCTACTTAAAAAAATGTATTATACTTTATTCAAATAAATTTTTATAGAAAATTTGAATCGTTCAAAGTTTAGTTTTCGGCATAATATTTCCAATGTAAGACTGATGATATTAAAGAACGACTCAAATCTAAAGTTACGACGATTCGTTCTCGTTTGTCTCAGAAGAACCGTTAACAGACTCAGTTGAGTACACTTTTTACCCATCATTATTATACCTTGATATGTTTAATAAATATAAAAACGTCAAAGATCATGGGCTATTTCAGCTGGCGCACGAAATAGACAGACAACTGTTAGCTATCTTGAAATACATATTGATCCTTTAATATTTTCTTCTTAAAGTTCTTGAATTTGAAGTATTCTGTGTCTTGTTCAACATTTAGAGAAATTTCTTTTATGATTTGTATAATCATCGAATTGTCTTGGACAGTCAATATATTTATTATGGATTGAATATTTTTAAAATAGCTGTTCCCCGCGTAAGGGAACACAGTGAAAGTTGTGTTTAGTGGCCGTCTACATTGCTTAAATGCTTATTTTTTAGCTTGATTATTATAAATTTTTTAAAAATAAAAACAAATATTTAATATGCAAAACTTTCTTATATAATATTAGAGAAGAGATTTATTTGTAATAATTTTTGCCTCATAACTTCCCTATACACAACATTTGACGTAATTTTGTTTTGTTCTGGGATTTCGACTCGGGATACGTTACTGAGATTTTAAAATTCGTTACATCTTTTAAACGGAATTTTCGCTTCAATAATTTAAAAAGTATTCTACAGTAGTACAGGTATTGAAACGATCTTTAATAAGATAAGGATTAATACAGAGGTATGAATAATATGGTTTGATTATTGTCGACACTTTTATAAACTTTTGTTTACCAGTATTATTTAATAATTTTAATTTTATTTAATTTTGATTGAAATAATAATTTAAAATTTATGTCATTTAAGTTTTGTTATTTCTGTATTAGTTCTTATTATATGTTTGTTTTGTTATTTGTGTTACACTCTATTTACTTGTAAATTATGGCTAGAACCTTTCAATATTAATAAATAAAAAAGTAACTACAGTAGTTGGACATATGGTATCGCGGACTTTTTTGTAGATATTAATACGTTCTTTAATATTGTAGAACATATTTTTATTCTATCTTCAATAGTTCTCGCTGCGCAAGCGATAACAGATTATTTGTTTCATACCTTTTGTTATATTAATGCAATTTTATTAGAGATCCATGTTTTTTTTTAGAAAGTAATAATATAGCCTATGTCGCTCCATGAAAACGTACATTCATACAAAAACACAAATGTTTCCTCTTTATAATATTAGTTTAGATATATGGATTAAAAAAATAAAAAGTACCTAACGTAATCCTCTAAAAATTATGAGACTTTTTGATATATTAAGTGTTTGTCGGTTTATACTAGGATGTCAGACTATGATTTTAAGACGTGAAAATACAGAGTTGCTTCATAGGCGAAGTTATAGATAAATAGGTAAATATTAACTCTAGCGTAGTTACGCTTACGACGATAAAAGGTTCAATGACCGCGTCAGTTAAGCAGCGCTTGCGGGAACCCGGTTATATACGTACTTTTTACACGTACATAGTGAATAAAGTTCCACTCGTATAATTACGATTAGAAGTCTGTACTGATCATGTTTATAAATAAACGAGACAAGCCTACGATAAAAGTAATAACTCTCATTAAATCAAATCAAATCAAAATTAAAATATCCTTATTGAAGCAGGAATATTATAGCACGTTTGAATCGTCAAATAATATTTTTTTTTCTTTTCCACACTCTTAACTTTAATGTACGTCTGATGATGGTAATCAAGAACGACTTAAAATCTAATGTTACGAGGGTTCCTTCGCCCCCTGGTCTGAGAAGAGCCCACAGCAAACTCAGTCGGGTGTTCTTTTTTAGTTGCCATCATTACAATATCATATTAGTTTAATATATTTCGATTCAAATTAGAGCAATTCGTTCACTCCCAAGCGTTTCTATCGTCTTAAGTATCATGCAACTTATAATATGATTTTTCTATCAACTTTCTTTTAACAAAGGCTTTGAATTTTTTAATTGACATCTCTAGAACTGAGATTAAAATTGGAGTTTGCTTAAGACCACAATGAAAACTTAAGCCGAAATTAACACTATGAAATACAACCTTTTTGCTCTGAACCGATATACAAGGTAATAGGAGACCGCTTACGAAAAAGAAGATAGACTATAGTACTAATGACACCTTTGATGATGGGACGGAAAAGAAATTCATCCTGACAAAAAAAAATCACATTCTTCAAACGTTTTATTTCCACTATTTTTGGTAAGTAGCAGATCATTAACGTTCCACTGCTGGGAACAGGCCCTCTCACTCATAGGAGAGAGGGTTTTTAGAGCATAGACCCACCCCGCTGCTTCAGTGCGGATTGGCAGGCATAGTACACAAGTGCACTCTCTATTCCTTCTCTCTAATAGTCCGATGTGACAGGAATCCAATACGACCGGAGAAAGTTCAGGCACAGAATCGACGGCTTAACGTACTCTCCGAGGCACAGGGGTGGATCACACCGCCAAATTTTTCCCACCTTCGGGAAAATATTGAGAAAATCTTTATAGATAACTAAATATCGATTTCGAATTGGACCGATTCGAACCCAGGACCATGTCTGAAGTCGAACATGCTAACCACTAGACCAATGAGGCAATCAAATTTTTAGTAAAGCATTGTATTTTTTATGAAACTATCGCTTCATTTAGCTGTACTAACATGATGGAGCGTACATAATGCTAAAAAAGCTTTTTAGAAACATGATTATTTCCCCATCATCAATGTTGTCACTAGTACTATCGTCTGTCTTCGTTTTCGGAAGCGGTCTCCTAACACCTTGAATTATTACAATTGTAAATAAATTATCGCCTCAAATGCACCGTTAGTAATGTTATATACGACTATAACTCTCTCGCTTATTTAATCGAAGGGAGCCGATTTAACACGAATGAGCGTTACACTCCCCAGCGTGACGACCCAGTCTTATTTACTAAAGAGCAGAGCAACTAGGCAAAATTAAATTTTTGAACGGCTAATCTACTTTCAACTAAGAAGAAGCCTAAGAAGTTATAGTTATTTTTAGAACTAATTCCAGTAGCCTAAATTTAAGTAATTGGATAATAGAGATGGTGTCACATTTATAGCCCACTCTGAATTGAATCAATTGCAACAATAGCCCGTTTTTATCGGTTACAAATGTCGTTTGAGGTCAGATTGGGTTCATATATCAAATGTGGACTCGTTTATTACAAGTATATGTTTACGTAACGAAACCTGCGTTGGTGCTGTGACCGATTTCATATGTTGTATGCAAATATTAAAGCTTACATTCACTTCCGCGGTTATAGATATTGGTAAAAGCCTTTATGTTAATGCTTGCGCAAAGACTACGTTTATTATAATTTCAAATGAGGCATCTTATAGATTATGTTACATGGTTACCATGGTAACTAAAACTTAATACACGTTTATAATAATTTCTAGAGTTAACCCTTAGAGTGCGTAGCATCGATTTGAATAGTTTGATATGTCCTTTATACACAATAATAAGAACTAGCCGAACCCGCGACTTCGTCTGCGTGGAAAATTAATTTTTATTGGATTTCATTATGTTACGTATCTTCGCAAAATCCGTTTCTTAGCTGACCTCTACTCGGTAAAAGGAATATTCCTACCAAATTTCAAGTCTGTACGCCTTATGGTTCCAGAGATATCGTGATGAGTCAATAGATACCTGGATGTCTCTTATATATATACCAGCTGAACCCGCGACTTCGTCTCCTTGGAATCTTTTTTTGGTAGCATTTTCATTAATTTAGGCAAATTGTTTTACAAATAAGAAACACCCGTTTGAGGGTGGAATTTCCTAAAACTTACTTTTGATAGATTTCATTACGTCAAAAAAAATTATGACCAAGTTTTACACTCAAAAGACATAGATTGCAAATGTGAAGTTTTTTAATGGGAAAATTTAAATTTTTAAATGAACACCCCCGTAACCCCCTTGCGGGTAGAATTTCTTAAAATCCGCTCTTAGCCCGGTAGTTTCGTTATCTATATAAAGAAACCCACCTACATTTAAAATAATCAAGATTCGGTGTGTGTGTTTAATGAATAAGGTAAATCTCGCAATTTGCGCAACATATATGCGAAAATTACCTCAGCATTAATAGGGTTAAACTAGTTCCCTAATTATAATAATTTTTCCGCGACTATTAGAAGGCAAATACGTGAACATAAAGTAGTGTCTATGGTGTGTTCAAAAGCCCAAAACGTAACTATAAATAGTGAAATCTAGTGCCCTATTAAGAGTAAAAATAAATAACGCCCGTTGGCTAGTATATTTCTTTGTATGAGTAATTGACTGTAACTAAAATAACTCAGGGTTTACAAATGCCCTTTAAAACGTTTATCAAATTTTTAACATTACATCAATCTACTGTCACCCTTTATCATGACCTAGATAAGGCTTATAATAGATAAGAATTAAGAAGTTTCGTGTATAAATCAAAATGCTGCAATGGGTATTTACTGTATAACACGAGCGAGTAATGCGAGTTACAGTATATTATAATAACCAATAATTATCTCTCTCTTCATTCATAGTAACGAGAATATTTAGAGCGTAGACCCATCAGGGTGTTCCACTGCGGGTTGGCAGGCATAGTACAAAAATGTATAAGCTAACACAAGTGCAATCTCTATTCCTTCACTCTCATAGTAGGATCGGACGGGTATCCGAAACTACCGAAGGGAGATCTCTCCGCGGCACGGGGTGGAGCAAATAATATTAATTTCTTATTAAGAAACTCTTTATCAATTTTCGAATTCGCCCGACACGGGACATGAACCCCGGACTTCATATTAGTAACCGAATAAGCTGACTACTAGCCCAATGAGGCAGTTTAGTAATCGATAATTTTTATAAAAATCTAAGTAACTTAAACACTACTCCCTTATCTTTACAACAATTATAAAATGAGGGAGCTTTGATATTTGTCAGTAAGAGAATATCTAAGAATACATGTCAGAAGAGAAACTTCTTTGGCAAACTAATGTTTAAGTCTTGTTTATATTTATATATACAAATCTAAAACTAGAGACTTTCCGAGACTTAGAGGAAGGGAAAAAGGTTTTAATTGTCATTAAAATGTTAGGTGTCGAAAATGAATACGATATTTCAAATTTGGAAAATTTTATATTTTATGAAAAATTGTATATTAAATTACTAAATTACTAGTGGCAAATGAAAATGCCACAGGCTATATGTATATATTAAAACTACATAACCTTTAAACGAATTAGTGTAAAAATCGTTGCACATCTTCGTGATGCTAATGACATGTTGCATCTGTAAAAATTTTACACTCATGCGCCTAAATGAGTTTCACTTCAAAATTTGGTGACACAACGTTGTATTTTTTCCTATTTAAATAAACTGAAGAAAACATAAGACATAGTCTGCATTTTGCTGTTTCTCTAATAATATTTTTGATTATGAGATTATTTATCCAGAGCAACGCGTTTTTGATACATCTATAATATAAAAATGAATCGCAAAATGTCTTGGTAAGCGCATAACTTAACAACGCCTGGGTCAATTTTAACGAATCTTTTTTTATAGTGTTCGTTGATATCCAAGGATGGTTTTTACGGCGAGAAAAGTTTGAATAATTGCAGGAGAAAACCATAAAAACAGCCCTTTTCTATTTCCCATACAAACGTTTCTAACTAAAATATAGAGTCAAATAAATTACAAGTACTCACTGTTGTCTAAGCAAGAGTCAATTTGCACTTTATTATCGCTGCGCAAAGTTCAAAATCAATTGAATAGTCACAAAATGTAAGAGCTATAGATCATTATTACTGCTGTAATTTAATTTCAAAAATGATTCGTAAAACTGAAATCTGCCATATTCCAACTCGGGTCTGCTAGTATCCAATAATAATGTGAATTTTTCGAACAGTTTTTCATTACGACAGCCCGTCAGTTCGTGTAATGTGAACATTTAATTTTCTATTACATGTTAGCTTCAAGGTAGTACGCGCGAAGGGCATTGGCCCTTCTCCACTATTGTTTTATTATTACGAAATCTTGCCTTCAATGCAATATAGAGAATACCTCCCTTTTATTACATTTAATATATATATCTTTTTAGGAAGTTTTACTAAAAATTTTACTAGAAATTACATGCATCTACAAAATCGCGATCCTGGTGCAAACGTCAATTAGTTGCTTTTTAATATTATCAATAACATGTTAATTTTGAATATCACTTTTTCCCTTACAAGATACCTTTGAAAACATGACATTTTTAAAACATTTTATTAGCATTATTTACCCTCCATCGTGTTAGCTCAGCTAAATAAAAAAATAGTTTCATAAAAAATATGTTATTTTAATAAAAAAATGAAATAAAACACAAAATCAGCTGGTGCTTGAATGCACGGGTCAATGAACTGATCAACGAACGCATGGGAGCGGCGTGCGTTCAGCAGCAGCCATCATTAAAAATGTCATAAGTACTGTTTTCGTATTCGGACGCGGTCTCCTAATGACTTGTATAAAGATTGGATTACATTCAAGGTTTATGTTGTGAACTTTAATGCACTTCATTAACGAAGTTCTTTTAATGATTCAAATTTTTATTTGAGAAGATATTACTTTCTTTTCTCCTCTTGAATGGTTTAAAAACCTCTCTAAAAGGATTTTGGTTCTGAATTAGCATGAAAATGGCATCTATCATAACCATCTTTGCTTTAAATGGCAATCCGAATATTTTATCTATTCATAATATGCAAGTAACACTTTGCGATACTTATGCGTATTACATGGAGACATATTTCATAAAGAGCCAAGACAAATTGATTATATGCCTTTAGCACAATTATAGTATTGATGACATAACGGCTACAGATATGACAATTTTTAATATTAGATATTTTTTCCTTTTTTTGTCGCTGAAATTTCAAAATTTCTGATCATTTAATACTTGTTTAGTGTAAATTGATTAATATCTTTTAGTTTGCTGAACTTAAAGATTGTATTTTTGTTCACAGTTTATTCACACAAAGGTGGCGTGCAACGGCAAGTTCTGTTATATACAATACAAAGAGCCTCGAGAGCTCGGTTTTATAGAAAGAGCAAAGGCACTTAGGCGGAGTTATAGCAAACAGCATGGCAGACCCGAAGAAAACCGCAGGAAAAAGGAATCGGATAGTGAAAGCGATTCTGACTGTGATACCGTGTGCAAAGGATTCNAATATGTTATTTTAATAATAAAATGCACAAAATCAGCTGGTGCTTGAATGCACGGGTCAATGAACTGATCAAAGAACGCATGGGAGCGGCGTGCGTTCAGCAGCAGCCATCATTAAAAGTGTCATTAGTACTGTTTTCGTATTCGGACGCGGTCTCCTAATGACTTTTATAAAGATTGGATTACAATCATGGTTTATGTGGGGAACTTTAATGCACTTCATTAACGAAGTTCTTTTAATAATTCGAATTTTTATTTGAGAAGATATTACTTTCTTTCCTCCTCTTGAATGGTTTAAAAAACCTCTGCAAAAGGTTTTTGGTTCTGAATTAGCATGAAAATGGCATCTATCATAAGCATCCCTTTGCTTTAAATGGCAATCCGAATATTTTATCTATTCATAATATGCAAGTAACACTTTGCGATACTTATGTGTTAACGCGTATTACATGGAGACATATTTCATAAAGAGCCGAGACAAATTGTTTATATGCCTTTAGCACAATTATAGTATTGACGACATAACGACTACAGATATGACAATTTTTAATATTAGACATTTTTTCCTTTTTTTGTCGCTGAAATTTCAAATTTCTGATGATTTAATACTTGTTTAATGTAAATTGATTAATATCTTTTAGTTTGCTGAACTTAAAGATTGTATTGTGTATTTTGTTCACAGTTTATTCACACAAAGGTGGCGTGCAACGGCAAGTTCTGTTATATACAATACAAAGAGCCTCGAGAGCTCGGTTTTATAGAAAGAGCAAAGGCACTTAGGCGGAGTTATAGCAAACAGCATGGCAGACCCGAAGAAAACCGCAGGAAAAAGGAATCCGATAGCGAAAGCGATTCTGACTGTGATACCGTGTGCAAAGGATTCGATAGGGTTAGTCCAATTTATTATTTAATTTATTTACATATCTTATAAACTTTGCAATTATGAAACTCTTAAATTTAGATAATAATAACACTCTTTATTGTAAACCTTAAAAAACAAAATTACAATCAATAAATTCACAAGGTATATATACAAGCAAATCTACAATAGGCGGTCTTATTGCTAATTAGCAATTTCTTCCAGACAACCTTAGAGAACATGAGATTGTGCAAGAGTAATTGTGTCGTGCATTAAGAGATCCTACGTATCGATAATAAAAAGAGTACATATAAAATAGAATATATAACACAGGCATATATATACAAACTAACATATTATATACATTAGATGTAAGGAAGCAAATTTTAAAGGCGCTTATAAAAACCAATACAAAATTTATTAAAACATTAAGAAGAATTCTTGTAATGGACGGCAAAAGAATCAGCATATTTAAATACATATTCATTATGTCTTTGATTTTGTAAACAATAGAAAACATGTAAGAAAAAGAAAGATTAAATATAAGTAAGATTATGGATTAATGAAGTAAAAGTAGTTGTTCCGAATTATAAATTTGATTAGTTTTACTTATTCCAATAGCAGGTGTATCAGTAGAATTACTTAATGCAAAGTTGGCTATTTCCAAAGATATCAATGGTTTAAGAATGTTAAAACCTTGATTGAAAACGAGGGTCATAGGATAAAAGCGAGGATAAAATATTGATCAAATGAAACGTCTTAAACTTGATAAAATTTTGATCAAATTAAACGTCTTAACCTCTGTTAGCTCTTTGGAAGAAGACAAATAAAAAAAGCTAATTCTATATGAGAGGCGTTAGAAAATTAAACTAATTGTTTAAATCAACCAATGACTGTTTATGGTACCTCAGCGCAAGTTTTATTGATTTGAATAAGATACAATCTACAATACCAGAAACTTTAAATTATTCATAAGTCTTCTGTGTATTTAACTGGAAATTTGAAAACATTAGCGAAGTGATTATTCACCCAAAGCTATTTGAGATATTATATTGGATAAAAGGATTTTTATTAATATAAAATGTTGAAATTGTTACAGTCAGAGTTCTGGCGTCGGAAAATGCGTACAGTGCACAACATACTTGACGTGGACAAGGATGGTTTGATCTCATTTAACGATTTCCTTCTCTTTTCGGAGCGTTTTAAGGCTCTGGGCCATTTGGACGAAGCACAGGCCAAAGAATTCACCGAAATTATTAAGGTAAATATCAAACACAAAATTCCAATAGTATAAAGACAGTAATCAAAAACTGCTATTACTGCTTATTCACTCACAGATATGTGGATTTGGAGGTTAGGTTAATTATTAAGAATAGTCATAGTTTAACGGTAAACCTGAAACTTCAACTGAATATAACACAGAAAGAAAACATTTCATTATTTAAAAGTTGCGATCATATCACATTTCTTTTAAACTCTGTTATTAAGTCAAACTTTAATAATATAACAAAAGGAGAAACATTAAAAAGAATCAATGTAAATGCAGTCATTATATCATCCTATTTTTATGCGATTAAAAAGACTCCCGCAAGGTGACTTCTTGTGCCCAAACTATTCAACATGTGTAACGGTTTATTTCTCTCGAAACAGTTAACGTGGGAGGAGCAGTGGGGTGCAATAGATCCCTATAACTACGTCACTGTGGAGCAGTATTTAGACGATATGCACCACGTGCTCAATGACAAAACATTGAAAAAGAAAGCACATAGATGGCTGCCGTATTTATTTAAGGTAATTTTCTGCTAAACCTTTATATATATATTACATTTTTAAAATAACAATGGTATTTAAAAATAAATCGATATTTAATTTTAAGATATGATAAAACCGCGTAGTAAATGCTATAAAGTTAATCATGTTTAAATTTTGGTTAATCTTTAAAACCATTTCTTTCAATTTTTGTATGTGGAAATGTTTTTTACAGGCAGTAGACAAGGACAAATCTGGCTATATCTCTGTGAAAGAGTTCAAGCTGTTTTTCGAGTGTCTCGGCCTGGACAATGAGCACGCAGCTGTCGCCTTCGCAGTTATCGATACGAATGGGGTAATTTATTGTATTTATTGCTTATATGTTGCCATTTGCCTGTAATCTCACCCGATGATGTAAGATACAGTTTATCATTGTAGAGGGCTTGCCCAGTAAGAGATAATCCATGTCTTAATGGTTTCTGCAGAGCAACCTACTAACATGCAATTCTTTTGTTGTTATTGTCTTTGCTGGTAATTTAAAAATAAATTAGAACATACAATAAAAATTACAATAGTAACATCTTGTAGCTTTGATATTTTCTTTTGAGCATTCAGATAATGTTATTCGTGGTTATATTTTATGTTTTTAAACTATACAAAAGACATGCAAGTCAAAACGTTAAAAGTTTAGTACGTGTCTGTATTTTTGTTTAACATCACAAGAAAATATTGATAAAAAATTGTTGTTGAAATAAACACTGGAATTAGGACGATCGTGCCTCCCTATCGGTTGTTCCGCGTTCTCGCTTGCACGCTCAATTTAGGTGTGATAACCAGTCGCTTTTAAAGTTTAATTATGATTTTCTTGCAGGACGGCAAATTATCGCTCAAAGAATTCGTGAAGCTTGGCAAGGACTTTTTCATAACAGAAGACGAGAAACGTGTGTCAAAAATGTTTTGGGGGCCATTAATTGACGTATGATTCAAAACACACGTTATCAATAAATTTGTTATACACTGAGTTTACTGATGTCTTTCATGTAAATACATTATAATAACATCTGTGGTAATTATTTGGGGTTATTGCTTCATAAAACAAGCAAAAATGATGTTTTTTGTTCAATTTTATATAGTTCTTGCAGCAAAAAGTATAAATGTGCCTTCTACATTAATATGGATAAAGGTAGAGGAAAACGCCATGTTAATTTAATTACATCTCAGTAACATTTAATGTATCAATTATTCCTTGTAAATCGTGGTATTTTAGGAAGCTTTATTGAAAAAAATTTAGGCATCTGAAATATGTGGGTATGCTCAAATGGCTTTAGTCATTCAAAGAAGCTATTAGGCGTGGAAATTATTACTTGTGGATTGCTTTATAGAACAGGGGTCGCCAACGAACAGCCCCGTAAGCCATTGCGCTGCGGCCCGCGCAATTTAGAGCCATTTAAGTGACAGTAACTATATGGTTAAAAATGCACAAAAAAATGTAATGTGGCCTGCACTTATGACCTTATAACATTTGGGGCCCGCACCAATATTTTTATAGTATTTGGGATCAGCACTAATTTCCTTATAACATTTGTGGCGCGTACCAACATCTTTATAACATTTATTGCCCGCACAAATATTTTTATAACATAAGTGGTCAGCACCAATAAATATCCTTATAACATTGGTGGCCCACAATAATATCCCTATAACAATTGTGGCCCACACCAATATCTATAGAACATTTATGGCCCGCATTAATATTCTTATAACAACTGTGGCCCGCACCAATATCTTCAGAACATTTGTGACTTAGCTTTATGCCTCTTTTTGGGTATTTTTTCTGATAGAATATTTTAGTTGGACGTCATTTTATGTATTTTCTTTATTCGATCAAATCAAAAGTTCTTTTTGCATTTATAGATAAAAATAGAATGAATCTGCTTTTTAAATATTACAATTATTTCTAATAAACTTTTCATAATAATTACAATGGTCTCTAGAGACTTTAAAGGTTTTAGGATAACATTCCTGCTTTATACTTAAGTTAAATTTACATTTAGGTTATATTAGTTTACAATAATGTGTACTAAGTGACAAGACTTATATATACAAATGTGTACTGTATCAATATCTGTCTATCATTAACTTTAATGACGTATACTAATATAAATGTAAGATACTCATAAAATGTATGATTCGAATATACATGTGCATCAAAAATTTAATGAAAGCCATTGATTTGTGAAAGAATAAAAATGTTAATAAAAATATGCGTATTTTTATTTTTGAAGGACAATATTGTTGTATTAAAATAGAGTGATTTCAATAACTTTTTGTGTTCAGGTGGATACAAGTTTTTTTTCTTTGTAACAGGTAAATTGCCTATTATAATCACTTACCATCAGGTGTGATCACACACTACCGTTAGCATTTAAAAGATTATTGAAATTGACAATTAAATAACGGATTTTTCCATATTCCTATTACACGGGTGGTATCGTTGGAAAAATCTAGTATATCTATATACATATAATAGTACATATATACTAAGGCATTACTGGCGTAATGATCTGTAATCGTTAGCAGAGGACCCCGCATTCGATTCCAGGCATTGCCAATTTAGGGAATAGTATTTTCTAATTTATCTAGACCTGAACTGGTGGGAGGCTTCGGTCGTGGCCAGTTTTTGACTTACCAGCTGACTTAACATCTTGGACTGTATCATCACTCACCACTGAGTGACAACACTGTCAATAGTTAGAAAAACTTTGTTAATAAATTAATTTTATAATTGCAGCCATAACACTTTAATCAACTGAAATAAAGACTTCTTAATAAAAAGAAAATTTTAATCACATATTTAAGCATTAATTACAAAAAATCTCTTTAATTAATAACATTACAAAGGAAAACAATTATACCACTCCTAATTGATCCTTCAGTAATTTAGTCTCTTCGATAAGTGAAGATATTTGTGTGGTCCTGAAAAGAAAGAGAAGACATTTTAAAAAAACGCAACTTTTTTATAATCATAAAGTTTAACACATGACACATAAAAAAATATCATTACTACAAAATATAACGAAAAATCGGTCCTAACAACCGAATGGCAAGGTGCCGGTTGAATCTCTATATAAACTAACAAGCAATGCCAAGCGGTTTCACCAGCGTATATACCGATCTAGTGGCAGTGAAAAGTCTACTAAGTCGGCCTAGTTTTCTTTTCGCCAACATAAAGTTGTATTTCACTTAGTTTTTAATTACGTCCTTTCAGATTATTAGATACACACTTACATTCATAATGTAATCAATATACAGATTTTACTTTACAAGGAATATACATCTAACTAATACATTTTTGAATTCGTAACATGAATTACGTAGAATGTCCGACAGTAGCAAATTTAAAAATACTCTACAGGTATTGAAAAATTCTTGATTTCGAAGAAAGATTTTTTTAAATGGCTCCAGTAATTTTTAGCTGGATAAAAATAAAAACAGTATCCTTGGAATATTAGCTAACTCACCAGTCGCAGGCACAGTTATAAGGGTCGCTACAATTTTTTAATTTTAATTCTGTTACATCTTCTGAATGGAATGTCCGATTTTGATAAGATAAAAACTATTTTACAGGTATTGAAACAGTCTTTAAAATATATAATACACAGGTATGAATAATATGGTTTGATTATTGTCGCCACTTTTATTAACTTTTAAAATGTAAAAAAGTAGTTATAGTGACATAACTATAGTAGTTGGACATATAGTATCGCGGGCTTTTTGTAGATAAATATCTTCTATAATATTGTAGATTTTTTATTCTATCTTCAATAGTTTCTGCAGCGTAGGCGATAACAGATAACTGTTTTACAGCTTGGGTAGTTTTTTTTACAGTTTACAGAAGAAGAGTAATATAGTAATATAGTAGTACAGTACAGTAGTTTTTGTATGAAAACGTTACAAACATACATACAAAAACACAAATTTTTCCTATTTATAATATTAGTTTAGATGAGTAAATATTCCGTCTATAACGACAACGGATACAACGTCTGATGATGTTACTCAAGAACGGCTTCAAATCTAAAGTTACGAGGGTTGACAGGGGGGTACAAAACAATGATAGTTGACATATATTAAAAGAATATACTAATAAATAAATATAAAATTATTTGCTTTCTCTACATTTTATTTGATATAACTTCTTAAGTATAACCTTTACTCATACTACGAACATAGATTTGTCTATTAATATGATTGCTTGTCTAAATTGCTTATATCAACTATCGGATAACGTCCAAATTTATAGTCCCTTCAATGTCGTTATAACCAGTTTCGACTGTATATATAGTGTGAAAAAACTTACTGTTGCTGTAGAATAGACCATATGGTGTCGCTATGTGACTTGCCGAGAACTGTATCTTTTTTCTTGTACTCATCCTGCCATTTTTTCATCTGGAATTTTTTAAATATTTAAGGATTAGGCTTTTTATAATGAAGTTTTCTTTTGCGAAACATTAAAATATCTTATATTTACAAGTTTTGTAATGAAATTATTATTTTATTTTTTCTGTTGCAATGAAGATGTTATATTAAATTAGAAAATTCATTTCTGAACCGAGTGCTAAAAACACACCGGCGGTGCCCGACCAAATCCGAATGCGTGTGACGTCAATATGTTAATTTCTCGTCACTGTGAATTTTATTTACTAAACCTTTTGATAAACATATTTATAAATACAGAAACATATGACGTCATAATCATGGCGATCAATCGTTGCGTGATTTTTTTAACTTTATAAATGTTTAAATGTTTATTATCCATTAAAACCATCTTTTAATCTTCTTCAAATTGAATATACGAGTATTTGCAATCAAAACATATTAAATAATCCTCATATTCTAATTATTATTTAAGTTTGCGAACATTTAACAGGTCTTTAAATAAGTAACTACAATTAAATTATATTACTAAACATGAAATTATACATAACATAATATTACCTCTTGTTAGATATACTTACTTATTACTAATTATAGCTAGATTCCCTTTAAATAGTCGTCAACGGTAGGTTTTATCGATAACAAAAGATTTAACAGAACTTTTAAATTTGATACAATTATTTATTTAAAAAAAAGTGTGAGGCATATTCCCTTATATCTTTCGGTAACAAACAAACTTTCCCCAGGCATTTTTATTAAAAATTAACTTTTATTATCGGGATATCGGAATCTGTCTTTACAGCGTTCTCCCTTCAGCTAACTAATGATACTATTGTAAATTATTTTAATAAATAAATATTTATTTTTTCAAAATCTCAATTGCGGTCGATGCTTTGACCAATGCTACAAACTTGTATGCAAAAATAAATTGTCTTACCTCGTCCTGTTTATGTTCTTTGTGCAGTTTGAGGGTTCGTATTTGTTCTGCGAGTGCTAAAGTATTGCGTTGACATTGTAGAAGCTCCGAAAGCAACCGCCGTTCTTCTCCAGATCGGCCGCATCCAGCTCTCAGATTTCTTACAACCGCTGAACATCTACAGAAATTTTTGATGTGAATACACCTTTAAAATCGCATACATAGGGAGGCAATTAAAATTAAAAGTGCGTGCGTACAAAGGACACATGTCAGAAGTGGATCTTCTTTAGCAAACTTATTTTTAAGTTTTGTTTATATTTATACAAATCTAAAGCTTTAGATATCCGAGACTTAAAGGGAGGCAAAAAAGGAAGATTTGTTAGGAATTTAATTGTCATTAAGATATTAAAAGTATCGAAAATTAAAACAAATAAGTAATTGAAATCTCAAATGACAAATTGTAAATAAAAACGCCAGGTATTTTTTTGCCAATGTTAGAAATAATTAATTAAATTTTGTTTATGAATTTAAAATTAAGAAAAGAGAATTTATAAAATATTTTTATATTATTAAAAATCGTATTTCAAATTGTTAAATGGCGAGAGGCAAATTAAAATGTCGCATGTTATTTGTAAATATTAAAACTACCTAACCTTCAAACGAATAAGCCTAAAAAACGCTGCACATCTTCGTGACGCATATTATTTTTATTGCTTACAGTTTAGCGCTTGACTGCAGTCAAGGGCTAACCAGTCAGCATTAAAAAGGATGCATTTGCTTAAATGCATCCTTTCATCGTCATCCTGAATTCATCCTCAGTCCATTCATCCTGAATCATAGCATCGATTTCCAATGTCAAAAAAAAATACTAGTAATGTTTATTTGGATGATATGGAAGCAAATTTCGTGTTTTATATTTAGATATATGTTTTTTTTATTGCTGATGGTTTAGAGTTTGCCTGTGATCTCACCTGACGGTAAGTGATGATACAGTCTAAGATGGAAGCGCGCTAATCTGGTAAGAGGCGATATACCCCTTATGGTTGCTACACAGCAACGCATTGGAGTACAAATCTCTTTGTTCGGCTTTACGACTTTGTTGGTAGGAGGGTAACTAGCCACGGCCGAAGCCTCCCACCAGACTCAGACAAATTAGAAAATACAATTTCCTAAATTCGTCTTACCGCGGATCGAACCCAGGACCTCCTCCAATGCGAATACTCGCATCATTGCGCCAGCGAGGTCGTCAAAATCACGCGTTTCAAAAAGTTTCACTTAAAAAAACCAATGACAAGGTCGTGGGATACACTTTGGTGTTGTAGCTACATATCTATCATATCCAGCCGAAATTAAATTACACCACTGGATAGCTAAAGGATGAAAGAAGTAAGGATTGTAACATATTGCGAGTGAGACGTATTCACGTACAACAAATGGCTATGTCCATAACATAGCCACACCCCATATTTTGTGTATTTTAGCTGACCCACTACGTATAATTAAATGTGGGTGTTAAAATACTGTCACATCTATTGGACGCTTATGTAACGTTGCCACACAACGCGCCTACCTCTGCCAACCGACTTCTAAATCACTGATATCTTCTAAGATACCAATTTTAAAGATATGCTGTTATTATACATTTAAGGTAATGTATTATTAATAATTAATATTAATTGAATAAGTAATAATAGTGTATTGTATAAAATATGTCAAAATGAAAATGGTTACTGTGGGTTGTCATCTACGGACTTTCATATCGATTATTATAAGATATACAATTCCGCAGCACATTAATTTGATATATCTCTTAGGTTTAGCCAATTGCGAATTAATAACACAAAAATACACTTGTTACGATATTACATTACTTCATTGATTTTGTGGCCTTTCTGTACTACAATGTGTAAATAGAAACTTTCCTCTTAATTAATTCTGTTGCTAATAACTGCATTAAAATCCGTCGATTAGGATAAAAGAATAAGCGAACAGATTGCGATATACTGTATCTAAAGATAACGCTGCTTTTAATAAATGGTTTCCAATTTTTTTTACTTTCCAACACCACTCTGATGGTAGGGTGTAAACTAGCTTAGGCCGAAGCTCCTCACCAACCAAGATCTAGACAAATTAGAAAATCCAATTTCTTAAATTTGCTCTGAACCAATGTAAATAAATTGTATTGTTACCTGTATTTCATATCCTCTTGATACTTTTCAACAAGGTAACGCTTCTCCTTGAGTACAGCTGATTGGAGGTGCACGCTGTCAATTTCTTTCTACAATTTATAAAAACAATATACGTTAAAAATGGCAAGGATGTAGGAAACACTTTTGTCATATACTGTTTTACTTTAAAAGGTAAAATTCGAAAACAATCTAACTTTACTACTATTCGACGTTAAATATTTATGACGGAAGTGACGTTTGTACTCGTTGCTAAGGTAGTTGGATGGTCAAATGAAAAGAGACGACAATGACTCATTAACTACACGTGCCTCGGAAGGCCGCACTGTGGGTGCTATAAAAGAAGCCAAGATCGCGTGTTCGGTACGCAGTTAACAAATTTCTTATTTTCTAATGTCTAAACCTCGGCCCCTCTATTAAATACCAAAATATACATTATTTATTGTCACAAACAATACAGAAATACTTAAGCATACAAATAGGCGGTCTCATAGCAAAATAGTGATTTCAGATAGGCAAGGAAAGGTTAGAGATTTTGTTGCGAAACAGGGTAGGTGTTTGTATCTAAAAATGTAACATACTTTATGCTAACACACATATACGTATATATACCTTTAACAGATACACTTAAATACAGACTAAGAAGACACATAATATATTTCATGTTTTAAAAACTATTTTTTGTCGATTTTTTATAGCTAATATACGCAAACGATATGTCTACAAAGATCTACAAATCTATACAATAACAATAAAGTTATTGGTTTAAACTAACAATAATTACAATGAGAATCTGATGTACGTAATCGGACAGAAACATTGTAAAATGTAGAATTAAAGAACAAAACTATAGTGACTTTTAATATCGAAGGTCAGTTCACAAAGTAATTAGAGTAAAAGCTTTTCTAACATATTTTTCCAATGGAAATTTTATCGTGTAATGACATAATCAATAAAATTATTGACTCTATTGAGTTGGGGACGCAGTACATGATAAACTTGTTGTTGAAAATAAATATTGGACTGTAAATGTTACAATTTAAAAATCGGCAACCGCAAATATTCAGTTGAAAACTCAACTAGTTTTTTGGAAAAGAAATACAAGAAAAAATGTATTTCATTTCAAGCGAAAAAACCCAAAAGCAAATCTTTTACATATAAAGTGAAGTAAAAAGTATTTTGGGTGCGAATTCAAAGTTATATCCATTAATTCTTTTTGAAGCAAGACTTCTTTAGGCGCATGAGTGTAAACATTTTACGGATGAAATGCGTGATTAGCGTCACGAAGATGAGCAGCGTTTTCTATGCTAATTCGTTTGAAGGTTAGGTAGTTTTCATATTTATAAATAACATGTGGCATTATAATTTACCACTCGTCATTTAATTATTTAATATACTATTTTTCATAAAATATAAAATAAAAATATTTCAAAACTAAAATTTAAATCATAATTTCTGACATTGATAAAAACATGTCATTTAACATTGAAATAAATAATTCAATATATTAATTTTCGACACTTTTAATATTTTAATGATAATTAAATTCATTAAATTCCTAACATATCTTCCTTTTTCCCACCCTCTAAGTCTCATAAATCTGAAGTTTTAGATTTGTATAAATATAAACAAGACTAATAGTTAGTTTCCCAAAGAAGTTTCACTTCTGACATGTGTACTTTGTACGCACGCACTTTTAACTTTTTTTTAATTATCTTCTTGCAGGTTTCAATATACTAAGGAAATCTAGACACTTTCCTTAAAATCTTATACATTATGTCAATACAATCAAGAAATAACGAAATCTTATATGATAATTATTTAGAAAAGGACATTGAAAATATATTTATACCATTTAATATAGTACAATGGGTATTCTTTTTACCTAAATATAGGATATATAAAAGTTTCCTTCTGTTTAACAGCCACTTGGTGGACTTTATTTCCTTTTTCGGTGTGGTAATACCACCTGTATGTTTAACACTTCGTGTACTACTGTTTCCAGTAATAGAATATAATATTATATATAA
This sequence comes from Elymnias hypermnestra, assembly GCA_015832385.1. Lineage (NCBI taxonomy): Eukaryota > Metazoa > Arthropoda > Insecta > Lepidoptera > Nymphalidae > Elymnias > Elymnias hypermnestra. The sequence goes on from JACTOM010000050.1 coordinate 4,872,946, forward strand.
AACTCTAATTACTGTTGATGGGGGTTTTTACTGCTTTGGGTTCGTTATAAGTTACATTGCAAACTTGTGGTACAGGAAATTAAACGTAAATTTAGTTTTGAACATACAGAGAATTTATAAAATGTTAAAATTTAATAAATACAAGAATCTCTCCGTTTTAAAGAGAGTCATTTGGTTTGTTATGGGTGCAGCATTCTGCTATCATGCTGTAATTGTTGGAGTGTTTATTAATTATTCTTTGACTGTCTTCTGTGATGTTCTACTGGTGTTCTTTACAATTCACTTTGATATTAATGTATTATATGCGAGTGGTATTGTCATATTGATTGAGAATTATTTAAACGTATGGATTGTCGAGTTAAATCAGTTAAACCGAGCAAGTTTGATGGAGGAGACAATTTATGATACGAATATCAAGTTTGTAGGCGAGATAAAAGGCGAACAAATAACTGGTACGTACTGACTTTTCCGATGGATTCAATCTTGATCAACTTGTATTTTAGACTTTTTAACATTTTTGTAACGTTGATGATTATATCACCCTCTTTATTTTTTGAAAAGAAACTCCTTTAGAATCTGATTTCAAACCGGATGCAACGGAAAACCGATAGGTAAGAGACACAAATACAAAAATTTGTAGGACGACGCTGGCAAAGAAAGAGACAGAAATATACTTACTATTGAAGTGAAAACTTCTTTAGCGTCATTTGAAAGTCGATGAAATGAAAAAGCGACAGTAAAAAGAGAAAGCAACATGAATTCATAAGATTTAACGTGGGAGAGAATGAGATAGGAAGCATTATCTAGCGTTTTTTGTTTGTGCTTAAGTGAAAATTGTTAGGGCGTGCTGTAAATGTGTATTTAATGGGCCTTGAATAAAACTAAGGCGACACGCTAGCGAGAGTATAAACAATTTTTGTGAATATTTGTTTAGACGCGCTGTATACGTATATTTAGTGGGAATTAATTAAACTGAACCGACACGCTCGAGTGTAGCCTGTCCTTGTCGAGTATGGGAGCGAGTTATAACTAACGTCACTGATATATTTTACATATTGCGTACTGAATGCGACTGAGTCATCACACTAGACAATGTAACGCGCGAGAATCTTCGGCTCTCATCAAATACGGTAACGAGAAAGTAATAGTCAATGATATTGTTATATCGTGTTTGGTGGGTACTGAGTGTGACTGAGTCATCACGCTAGACAATATCACGCACGAATAAAATTTGCTCTCTTCGTGTACGAGAGCCAGTTATTGTCAACGTCATTGCTATATTTTATTGTTGGTACTGAATAAGACAACGCCATTACGCTAGACTATATAACGCGCTCGCTGAATAGAGAGCGAATTATAGTCAATGCCACTGATATATTTGTATGTGCATTTGTACCGAATGAAACTGTAAGTAACTCGCAAGTAATGCTCTCTTCGACTATGAAAGCGTTATATGTATTTTTATTAATTTTTGAAAATTGTAATATTTTAATGACAATTAAATTCAAAACATATCTTTCTTTTGCCAAAGAAGTTGTACTTCTGACATGTTTACTTTGTACGCACGCACTTTTTATTTGTAACCAAACATCGTATATTTTTAACATTGTTTTACACTTCATTTTATACTTGAAATAAGGTCATGAAACATTGATAGCGTGTTTTTGTCTACGTGTACATTTTTATCAATTTAGATCATAGTTGTTTTCAATCATATAGCATAAACATGATGTTAAAAAAAACATATCATTAGTACAAAAGGTAGTACAGTAAAAAATAATTAATATTCGTAACACTGTATTACAAAATTTGTACTGCAAAAACCGATATTGTATATATATATATAATTATGCGTCGCTAATAACAGACATGTTAATATCTAGTATAATCTAAATAAGTTTGTTTACTTTTTACAGATACGAAATGTAGACAAAAAAGTATCAGACAAGAATGGAAGAGACTATTCGAAGCATATAGAAAAATATTGGAAACTTTTAACATGTACAAACAGTCTAACGAAATTTTTGTAAGACATTTAATTTTTTTAGGGTGTAATATTTACTATAAATATTAGTATTAAAAAAGAAACTTTAATTATTAATTCAGATATTAACTTACGTATACCGAACGGTTATATCAAAACTATTAGTCGCTTCGCATAGAGATTTAAAATAACCGAAATTATAATAAATATCGTTATATCTTACAGATGTCGACACTGGAAAAAAGTTATCGTAAATAACCCGCAAAATATTTAAAAAAAGCTTTGAGAGAACCTCTAAACTCCATTTGCTAAGCAACAAAAATATTAATATAGTGTCTAAAACGATAATTCTATTCGATTAATACGAAAATTATATATATTTTTTGTTTTTATGAAAAGTTTTTGTGTCCTGATTAGTTTTGGATTTGCGGGTTAGTACATGTTTGCTTTCCAGCGTCGATACGCAACAATTAAGTTTTACCATACAATTTCACCTACAGTATTTTATTGGAACACTTAAAGTATTGTAATTTTAATTCATTTTCTTCCATTTTTCAGCATATGATCCAATTTTGAAGTTTATTTTATATTAATGTATTTTGTAGCGAATTTCATTGTCTTTTACAAACGTGACGACGAAAATGTTTCCTTGCTTTAATATAGCACAGATTTTTTAATACATGTAATATCCTCAATAAATTCATTTCAGATATTATATGGTGGCGTTAAAATATTTGTCAATACTATTATATTTGTACAATACTCGATAGAATATATGTTCGAGACTGTAAGTGGTAATTTTGTTTTATCTTTTTCAAAGTTTATTTACATTTCATTTAAATATCTTTATTATTTTATTGACTATCAATCGTCGTGACTACGATCCATGCAACTGGGTCGAAATATCGGCAAAATTAAAAATTAAAAATTGCCATCGTGATATGTACCCGTTCAAATAGTCAAAACCACGAAAATTTAAGTTTAAAACAATCTTTATTATTTAAAAGCGGTAACAGATTAATAAAGCAATATTAACTATTTCTATTGTATTTTAAAAACACATTAAATTTTGTAAAAATATAATAAATTGTAAAAAAACTACAAAAAATTATCATATTTTTGGAAAAGTATATTTTTTCAATTATTCATAATAAAGTTGCGTGGTTTTGTGATAATGTGATAATATTATTCAATTTTTTTACTTTTCCATCTCATTTTAGACAAATAACAATATATTTTACAACATCACAGTTACCTTGTTCACTTTAAAGAATATTATCTTACTCATTATTATGTGTTTTACAAATCAACGTTTTTACATAACTTTATCAAGGGCTGAGGTGACGTGTATCAACGTAATGAATAATTACCAAAATTGCAAGGATAGCGGTAAGTTGACACAATAATATCACTGTGATACATAGAGAGATAGATATTCTATTTAAAGCATTTTAGAAAAGTGACAAAATTATAAATACACACAGATTATAAAATAAAAGTACAAAAAGGCGGTCATACCACCACATAGCACTATAAGCAACTTTTCTAAAACAAGGAAAAGAAAATTGTGAAAAAGTTGGGTCGTATATAAAGAAATCATGAATAATAAACAGACCCCATATAATATCATCTAAACTAATATTAATAAGAACAAACATTTGTGTTTTTGTATGTATGTATGTTTGTAACGCTTTCATATAAATACTATTGGACTGATTTCAGAAAAATGTTCAACCTTTAGAAAGCTGTATTTTCGCGGAGCGATCTAGGCTATAGTACTTTCTAAAAAAATTAGGGATCCGTAATAAAAGTGCATTAATACAACCCAAATTGTGAAAAAAAGTCACAAAACCTCTGTCATCGCGTGCGCTGCGAAAACTATTGTAGATAGAACAAAAAAAATGTTCTACAGTATTATAGAATCGTCTTAATATCTACAAAAAACTCTGCGATGCCATATTTCCAACTACAGCAGTTATGCCACTATAACTGCTTTTTACATTTAAAAAGTAAATAAAAGTGCCGACAACAAATTTATTCCTACCTCTGTATTAATCCTTATCCTATTAAATGACTTTTTTTTTAATTGTTTATAAATAATTAAAATGTTTTTAAATGGTTTTTGACACCATCTATTAATATTTTTTTATAATTGACTACATTGTACATGTATGTGTGTATAAATTGTACTTGTTTTCCTGCATTCATATCTCAGGGAGATTTTATTTTTCAGAGGCAAAAAGGATATGTAAAAATGTGCTCCGCTTAAACAAGGTCGCCTTTGGGAAGACACAGGCGTGCAGAATGTATGTGGTAGACGCTGCAATGCCCTTGACTATGATTGGTCATGTTATTGATTACGTCGTTGTACTAGTACAAATAGCACTCAATAGGTAATCAATTATAATACCTTTACATATATAGCATACATAGCATCACGCTTCATTCCCATAGGAGTAAGCAGAGACCACGTCCTTGCATATCTCCTTCGCGTCTTCATTCTCATTAAACCTTTCATACAAGTTCGTCGGTTTAGAGTACTCTCGATTGGTACTGGTCCTTGTTTAAAATGTCCTGGATTTAGTCCAGGAAAGTTCGCCTTGGTCTTCCCCTTCCAGTTTTCCCATTTCCTCTTGACTCATAAATCCTTTTTGTCAGTCTCCTTTCATTCATTCTCAACTTATCTAAGCAGACCTTTCTCAATTTTAGTCACTACACCCTCTTTTATATCACATTTTTTCTTACTTTGTTACTCATTTTCAAACCACTCGTACTTCTAGACACTCTCATCTCTACCGCATTTATTTAACTTTTGTGATTCTTCTGCCACACCCAACTTTCACTTCCACACAAAGTGTTGGCACCAATACACTAGCCTGCACATCCAGTCTGGCCCTTTGAGACACCATCTATTGGCCATTCATAAAGGCGTGCAAACCACCATTTACCATACTTATTTATACCAACACTTATACATTTATGTATATGTATATTATATATATGTAAAGTATTTCTTTTTTGTCTGTTTTGCAATAACTACCTATCATGACTTAATCTCCTTCATTAAGGTTGTCTGATAGAAATATATTAGAGAATACTAAGTCATTACCTGCAAATCATAAATCCAATCTCGATGTTGGAAGCCTAAGGCTTTTAATGAGGCAATTTTTCTGCTTGTCACTTCTAGAGCTCGCTGTTGACGCATTACATATTCACCTCGCAACTTCATTGTTGCTTGTGTCAGTAGCTGCAACAAATATTCCAATTTATAATCCTCTCCTAAATGAATTTCAGCCACGACAGAAAGTCTCATCTAGATAGATAGATAGACAAGATTTATTTGTAAAACAATGATTTCTAATATTAAAATGACCATCACAATATAAATTAAATTATAAACTAGTTGACACGACAAACAACGTAATGCTTCAGGATCAATAAATAATAAAGCTGAATGATAATTGCAGAATATTTCAACTTTAGCCAAAAATGTGGTCAAAACTTAACCGGAAGAAAAATATTTCGAAAAAAATGCAACATTCATGCCCAGATTACCATCAGCCTTAAATATCATTGTTGCGATCAGAAGTTGCTGGTTGTCAATGTCAAATTTCAAAAAGAAGCTATAAAACAAAAACAAAGGTATTGTTTCCAATTTCATTTGATTCTTAAACGACGTAACGAACATCAAAAGTTTGATAAGCAGGAATAGTTTACAAGGAAAACGAAATTATTGTTTATATAAACGAAGCGATTTTTTTTCACCCTTTAAACCTATCCTGGACTTCCATAAATAATTCAAACCAAAATCAGTCCAACCGAACTCGAGGTTTAGCAAGACTAATGAACAGCATTTGACGTTTATATATTTAGACTATTTAAGAGGCAGTTAATCACTGACTGGAATTGACCAAACTCGACAGGGGTTCTATGACGTCCTCAGCCAATACCAGCGTGAAGTGTTTACTTCAGCGTAGCGCCAGGGGACTGGAAAGGGCTGACAAAACATCGGCAGCCTTTTCACCCACACTGCATTGGGTTACACTGTAAATATATTTGGGCGATGGGATTAATTAACCCCAGGTAAATTTAAAATTAAAAAAAAGAAAGAATTTTAACTTATTTACCTCAAGACACTCCTTCGGCCCAGGTTCTTCTTTCTTATCTAACAAAAGTATTGGCTGCGATGCTTGCCTCTCCATAATTTCTTGTATAATCGAAGTAAATGTAAGTTTCTGTCGCTGTAACCATAGATTTCAATTATGACACAATTTTCAACTAATAAACTATTAAAACGTTCTATAGTTTTTTACGTTATAAACATACGTTTATTAAATTTGGTCTTTCGAGCCGAATAAAATCTATTATATATATATATATATATATATATATAGCGATTAAAACTTACCTCTTTTAGTATAGCGTTGATGTCGTCCTGTTCTAGAACCGGGTTTTTAAGCTGCATTTCCTTGTACAGTTCCTCTTCTAAATTGCAAGGTTCCAAAGTTCTGAGTCATAATAAATAATAAGTTGGAGAGTTTCTATCGATATTACATAATATAGTACAACAATAATAGTAGACAAATTTCTTTAACTTGGTAAAAAAAACATAAATCATAACATCGATCCTGGAAAGCATACACGTAGTAATCCGAAAAATAATATAAATTTGTTTACATGAAAATGTGAAGTGGTTTTCCCACAAGAGCTGATCTTCTGCGCTCGAGTTTGATAGCATAGCTAATCCGACACGAATCAATACCAATATATACCCTAGGACTTGAACCTATAACCTGATAATCACCTGTACCTAAAAACCTGTAAGACATTGGGCAATTGGTCTTATGATAAAAAGCAAAACATTTTAATATAAAATGAAATTGACTAAAAACTTACCTCGTAATGAAATCACCAGAAGAACACAGTATGAGGAGTGTACGTAGTGGGGCTGGGGTAACGGCGATCCCCGCGATGGGGCTCGTTTGCCCACTAGTGCGCAAAAGATAACGCCCAGAGCTAGGCTTCGTGCAAATGGCTTGTAGTATTGCTTCTGTGTCACCTACAATTTAAGATCAGTGAAACTTCTCTAGTACATAAAAGAGAGATAAAAGATGGATATTTTCAATAATAGAGCGTTTCAAGAGGAAGGTTTACATGTATAATACATACATATGTATAGTACAGAAAAGTTAAACTGTTGACTAAAACTTACGAGGCAGATTAAAGTATGCGCTACAGAATTATATATCTTAAAAAGGTCTATAAAAATTCTGTGATATTATATATTTATCTCTAAAGGATACCCACAGTAACCATTTTCATCTTTTGCATATTAGAAATAAATATGTCGTATTTACCAAGCTATTTTATATAAGATAAGATAAATAGTAGCCCATCAACGTCCCACTCCTGGACATAGGCCAGCTCACTCATAGGAGAGAGGGTTTTTAGAGCATGGACCCACAATGCTACTCCACTGCGGGTTGGCAGGCATAGAACACAGGTGTATTCTCTATTCCTTCACTTTCATAGTCCGATGTGACGGGAATCCGACACGATCAGAGAGAATCAAGCGCAGGACCGACGGCTTAACATGTTTTCTGAAGCACGGGAGTGGAGCAACCCGTCAACTTCCCAACTTCCAGCAGATATTGAGAAAATCTTAATAGAAAATTCAATGTCAATTTTTGATTTAGCCCGACCCGGGACTCGAACCCAGGACCTCATGTCTGTGGCCCAGCCTAACCACTAAACAACGAGGCAATCTATTTTATATAATACAGTATTATTCCTTTTCCAATCAAATACGTTCTATATTTTATATAGATTAAAACTGCCTTTAACAGCAATTAATAAATTACAGAGAGGGCCCCATATAAGTGGTCTATCGAACAAGCTCAGCTCTGCGGCTTACGCTATTAAAATAATTCGTCGTCTGACAGATGTTGATACTGCCAGACTGGTATATTTCAGCTATTTACACAGCATTATGTCATTCGGTATTCTACTTTGGGGTAATGCTGCTGATATGCAATATTTGTACTGCAGAAAACGGCTGTCCGTGCGATTTACAATATGGGTCCAAGAAAGTCGCTAAGAAACAAATTCAAGGCAGTTAAGATAATGACAGTTCACTGCGTATACATATTAGAAAACTTGTTGTACGTACATAAAAACAGTGACTCTTTTAATAAAAAGAGTGAATGTTAACTTACGAAACAAAAACAAACTTGTTATAAATTCTAGTAGGCTGCATAAAATTAACAACTCATTAAAGGGTAATTGTATACGTTTCTATAATAAACTCCCACAAGACGTTTTAGAGATGTCAATTAATAAATTCAAAGTCGCTGTTAAAAGACAGTTGATAGAGAAATCGTATTATAAGTTGCAAGATTATTTAGACGATAGAAATGCATGGGAATGAACGAACTGCTCTAATTTGAATTGAAATATATTAAACCAATATAATATTGTAATGATGATGGTCTCAAAAAAAAAATACAAAATACCCGACTGAGTTTATTGTGGACTTTTCTCAGATCAGGACGCGAAGGAAGTCTCGTAACTTTACATTTTAAGTCGTTCTTTAATAACAACATCAGACTTACCTTGGAATTATTGTGTGGAAAAAAATCATATTTGACGATTCAAAAGTGCTGTAATAGGTCTACTTGAATAAATATATTTTCATTTGATTTGATTTGTGGCATTTAATATTTAACAAAGGTAAGGGTAAAGCCTATCGGTCTTATAACAGTAGATTACAATACAATTTTTTAAAATGGATTCTTTGGAGGTACGTAGATTAATCGGCGACACAATATTTGCATTCAAAATTTTTAATAACAAAATGGACAGTCTAAAATTACTGAGCCTATTTCGATTTCGCGTAACAAGTAGAATACCTCGCAGACCAATAGCGCCCCCAATTTCTTAAAACCGTCCTCGGCGCTAATTTTCCTTACACTAGATTTTGTAAAGTCATAAATAGCTGTAGTAGTGTTAAATATTTACACTTCGATACACCTGGGAAGTATCACAGAAGGGTTCGTGTCTAAAAAAGTTATGTTAAATGTTTAAGAAGATACTATATATTATAATGTATGGTAGTCATATGATATTTCTATTAACTTCATACTTGCGGTGTTTACCTTTAAGTAAATTGCTGTATTTACATATAAATTAAGTCGTAGCATATATATTTCTTCCATAATAAAATGTAAGTAGTTCGTTGGTGAACCTTTAATAAATAAATAAAATAAGATGTACGCGTACTTTAAGATCCACATTTAAATGAACGCATACGAAGTTGCGCGGGTCAGCTAGTCAATAATAAACGCTAATACTAAAATACTATGATATCTTACCTTCTCCTGCAGACACGTATTCGGCGAGTCTGTCAAGTACGGGTAGCGTTACAGTGTGTACTCCGCCGGCATGTACACACGCATATGTATTACGATTTATCTATACACAAAAGTTTAAAATCAATTCCTCCTTAACACATATAAAATCCTAATCTCCTATGATGATATGTTTTATAAAGCATCACGTTTTAATTGCTATGTGATTTAATATTTATGTTAATAACTGGGACCAAAAAAAAAAGAGTGTGTTCGTATCAAATACACATGTTAAAAATGAAACTATTTTGACAAATTAATTTTTAAGTCTTGTTTATATTTATACAGATCTAAAACTTTAGATTTTCGAGAATTGTGAGGGAGGGAAAAAGGAACATATGTTAGAAATTTTAATTAAATTAAAATAGTAAAAGTGTCGAAAATTAATACTAATACTTTATTGAAATCTCAAATTTTACTCTGTATCATAAAATTTGGACTGTATTTTTATACATACCTACATAGCATCACGCCTCATTCCCATAGGGGTGGGCAGAGACAACATCCTTCCACTTGCCACGATCCTTGCATATCTCCGTCGCTTCTTTCACTCTCATTAAACCCTTCATACAAGTTCGTCGGTTTAGAGTACTCTTGACCTGGCCGTTATTTAAAATGTCCTGGATTTGGTCCAGGAACATTCGCCGTGGTCTTCCCCTTCCAACTGTCTACTTCTTTCACTACATAGCATCACGCCTCATTCCTATAGGGGTAGGCAGAGACCACATCCTTCCACTTGCCACGATCCTTGCATATCTCCTTCACTTTCTTTCATTCTCATTAAACCTTTCATATAAGTTCGTCGGCTTAGAATGCTCTTGACCTCGCCCTTATTTACAACGTCCTGGATTTGGTCATGGAACGTCTGCCTTGGCCTTCCCCTTCCAACTTTCGCATTCACTCTTGACTCATTATTCCTTTTTGTCAGTCTCCTTTCACTCATTCTCTCTACATGCCCAAACCTTCTAAGAATACCTATCTCAATTTAAGTCACTACATCTTCTTTTATACCACAACATTCTCTTATCACACTATTTCTTACCCTGTCACTCAAGTTTTAATCCACTCATGCTTCTCAACGCTCTCATCTCTACCGCATTTATTTTACTTTTGTGATTCTTCTGCCATACCCAACTTTCACTACCATACATAAGTGTTGGCACCAACACTCCAGCATGCACTGCCAGTCTAGCCCTTTGAGACACCATCTGGCTATTCATAAAGGCGTACAGAGCACCATTTACCATATTCCCTGCATTCACTCTCCTTTCAATATCACTTTCACATGTTCCATCTTTTGTAAATTTAGATCCCAAGTATACAAATTCTTTCACCTCTTCCACTTGTTCCCCATCTATCAAAATATTACCATTCATCATAGATTCATCTCGTTCAAAAAGCATAACTTTCGTTTTGTTTACATTCACATTCATTCTTTTCCCTTTCAAAGCTTCATTCATAATATTTAGCATCTCCTGTAGCTCATTACCGGATGACGCAAGTATTACTTGATCATCAGCGTAGAGTAAACATTTGATGAGTAATTCATTCATTCTTAACCCATACATATTTTCTTTTAAATCTGTCAAACATTTATCCATGAATAGGTTGAACTGCCATGGTGACGCAACACATCCCTGTCGAACACATTTTTCGACAGGAAACCACTCCGTGTACGCTCCGTTTATTCTGACACAAGCACTAGAACCTCCATAGAGAGACTTCAATGCTTGAATCAGACAACCGCTCACACCATACGTAGATAACGTTGACCACTGCTCATTCCTCACCAATCGATCATAGGCCTTTTCTAAATCTATGAAAGCGCAATAAACTTTTTAGGCGTCTATTTATAATTTGGAATTTATAAAATTCCCGTTATAGGAGGTGAATTAGTAACTTACCGGATACAAATGTAAAGGACAAACGTATTGTAAAGCCGTATCATCTTCCCCCATAACAATGTTCAGCTCTACAGACTCCACAACGTACAAGGCATGGCTGTCACCGTCCACTTCGGAGGCCTTATAACAGAAATAAAATTACACATTATATCCATGGTCCCTATGTATAAAAAGTTAATATGTATTTTAGACATTTTGACCCTTTTAAAAGTGAAACTTTAAGCCCATGAGGGTAAAATGTTTATGGATATAACGCGTGATTAGCGTCACGAAGATGTACAGCGTTTTTTATGCTGGTTCGTTTGAAGGTTATGTAGTTTTAAAATTTACAAATAATATGTGGCATATTAATTTGCCACTCGTCATTTAATATACTATTTTTCCTTCAAAAATAAAATGAAATTATTTCAAAAATTTTCTTTTCTAAATTTTAAATTGCAAAACAAATTTAATGAATAATTTCTAATAATGACAAAAAACACGTGGCATTTTTATTTACAATTCGTCATTTGAGATTTCAATAAATTATTTGTATTAAATTTTTTAATGACAGTTAAATTCCTAACATATCTTCCTTTTTCCCCGAAATCTAATGTTTTAGATTTGTACAAATATACTTAAAAATTTGTTTGCCAAAAAAGTTTCACTTCTGCCATGTGTACTTTGTAAGCACTCACTTTTTTAAATCTAAGTTGGTCTATTGATATAAAAAGGTTTCTTGCTGCTGACCTAGGGCATAGTTTTTTTAAAATAGTATAGCTATTATAACATAAACCAAACACATAGTAACCCCCGAAATTCTTTATCAAAACAGAAAAATCACATTTGTCATTTTTGGACACTTTTATTACTAAACAGATTGACTTTAGCGGTATTATCTCATTATGTTAAAACAATATTATATTTTAAATATTAATAATAGCACTATTTTGCGTATAACTAAGTGTATGATTTCGAGCGTCGACATCATTATTACATAAGGTAGTTATTATTATTATTATAATACTTTTATATATCATATATAATGGTTTAACGATGGCAAAAAGAGTGAGAATGAAAAAGCTTGGTCAGTGGAAATATTTTAGAAGGAGAAAAAAAGAGATAATAGAAAAAGAATGCTGTCAGGGGATTTTGAAAAACGAGTGAGAAATAGGATGATGGGAGGGAAGGGAAATAATTGTAATAACTAAAGCGATATTGGAAAATATATTATAAAATGCTGAGTTGGAGTTTTATTGGTGTGGCTGTCCTTACAAGTATTCCATAATTTATTATTGAAATACTGTCTTACAAAATCAGGCTGTTATACTTTATACACTACGATATTTAAAATTAAATATACATACACTCCTAGCAACAACACAAAATTTAACTTAAAGCATAAAATTTTGATAATATAGATCATAATTAGACATTGCATAACTTGCATTTTAGACATTTTGTCGTTTTTTTAATTTTGATGATTACATCACCCCATTTATCAACCTAGGTCAATGTTATTTTTAAATCATATAACCATTAAAGCATGATGCTAAAACACATATCATTAGTACAGTAATTCATCTTTGAAATACCCTCTTATAAAATAAAGATTTTATACTGGACTTGTTACAGATAGGGTCCGTCAAAATATATGGTGTGAAAAATTTACTTTTGCACCCAGAACGACTATAATTACTAAGGCGTTTTGTTACTACAATACATCCTATCTCCATATATCAGAAAAGCAAACTTAATAAACAGAAAGGTATTTTCTTTTAGGTAAAGAATATATCATATAGTCTCACTTTGTATCTATGCAAACAAAACTTACACTTGGCAATAGCATGCAGTGATAGAGAACAGCTGACGCGCTGGCAATAACCACAAGTGTTGGTATGTTGGTACCACCCATTGCTGTAATGGCACACGACTCGGAACCGTAGTTATCATCTGCTGGAGGATACATTGCTAATGGACCCTTCAGCTTCATTTTTAATGCGCTATAAACACAAATGAGTAAATTATAGTTTTTGCAGTAGTAAGTAGTGAGAGAGAACAACTGACGCAATTGTAAGACCGACAAGTGTTGATATGTTGGTACAACCTACTGCTGTAATGGAGCACAACTCTGATTCGTAGTTTTCCTGGAGGGTAAATTGCTAATAGACCCTTAAACTTCATTTTTTATATGATAAAAAGATATGAGTAAATGATAGTTTTGACAGTAGTAAGCAATGAGAAAAAACAGCTGACACACTGAAAATAACCAGCAATGTTGGTATTTTGGTATCACCAATTGCTGTAATGGCACAAAACTCCAAACTGGATTTTGTAATTATGTATGTATTTCTAGACAATTTTAATATTAAATTTCAACTTTAAATGTATGCCAGAATTAAATTTAATAATTATTTTAATAATCTTAAAGGTAAGATAAAAATATTGTACAAAGTGGCTAAAAATGTGTTCAATGTGGACTACAATAATTATATGAAAAATTGGCCAAACCTAGTGCTTAATCATCTTACCTTTTGTTACCTAGATCACATTGCATCATGTAAATATCCCCGTTGCCGCTCAATATCAGCAGATAATCTAAGTTAGGGATAGGGGTGAAATCAACTGCTGTATCACCGAAGCTGTCAAGAACAGATTGTCCTAATACACCAGAGGGTTTTGGACCAACACTGAATACTTTTACCAACTTTGGACCAGTCTTCAAGCCAATATTGTAGAGCCTGAAAAGAATTAAATGATTTGTTTAAAGCATGGTACAACAACCTTGTGTAGAAGGGCCACAAATGTTATGAGGATAATAGCGGGCTAAAGAAACCATAAGACAACTACTGTGCTAATGCAATGGTTTAGTGCACACAACAGATCTAAAGAGTTGAATCCATTGTCTATGTGGGCCTCACTGAAAAATAATAGTAATAGAGCAGGCCACCAATGTTATAAGGATGCTGGAGCAGGCAACAATTTGTCTAATAAATATCACTTTATGTAAAATTAATTTTTGCATTTTAACCACATTTATTTTTTACCTTTGTTTCTATAGCTGCAAAATAAAAATCAATTACTCTACATACAAACACAGTATGTGTTTGAATGTAGAGTGATTGATTTTAATCACAGGAATTTAGCGAAACTTTAAAAAAAAATTGTTATCAGTACCATATAAGGTTATCATAGACAGATTAATTGGTTTTTCTAGGATTGTAAAAAAAACTAGTTTCTGTATAATTTTCATACCCACTACTGAGTTACATACATACATTTTGGGGTCAAAATAATAAACTTGTATCCATTGCATGAAAATAAGTTGTAAATGATTTTTCTCCTGTCTATCCCCACCCCACAATTTTTAAACCCCACCAATTATAATTGATATATACCAACCCCACCAATTATAATATAATTTTGATTTTTGAAAATAAGACCTTGATATATCTATATGTAATATATAAAGGATAACAAATTATTCATTCATAACTAAAATAATATACAAAGTGCAATTAAGTGTAGCAAATATGGAGTAAACTGTATAATTATAATTTGTGTGCAAGACCTATAATATTATAAATTACCTCAAAGTGTTATCAGACACAAGCACTAGTAAGTGTGACAGGGATTTTGGATGCCAGTGAACCCTATGTATGTCTCCTTGCAAGTAAAGGAATCGCTCATCCAAAGAGAAGCTTCTGCAAAAGATATAACCTGAATTAGTGTTTTTTCATTTTATATCATTAGTTCACACTCTACCACAAACCCACAGACAGGCATATGCATAAGCACACACTTGCAATGTCAAATAATCATAATTATGATGACTTAGACACAGTTAGTCTATCACTGTATATTAAAGGATCAATTTAATTTAAAAAGTATTGTAAACCTGTTATTATTTAATGGCAACATAGTGGAATCAGTTTCAATTACTGTTGTAATTTAGCTATCAGTTGATTTAGTTATAATACAATATGTTCTTTTAGCGAGGCTCCAATGTAACCAGTTTTAAAAAGTGTTTCTTCAATCCCTATGATAAGTTCAAACTCTCCCTATACATCTTGTCAAATTCTTAATCAGATACATTTTAATCATTCACTTAAGTTCAAATACAATTTTCAAACTTCTAGTGGATGACATTTAAAAAATTGTACATCACTATCTACTGAAAGCTCACTGAAAAGGTTTAAAGTTTCCTTTTTTCTAAGTAATGAGTGTAAGAAGGTTGTGATAGGTGGTGTAGGAATTGACTTTAAATATTTAGAATAATATGTAATAAAACTTAGAATATTAATGATAGGATACAGCATACAGTAGCCTAAGAATAAGACAACTTAAATATTATACACATTCTGAATTCTTTTTTTAGTTTACTTGCAAAGGATTGTTTGAGTGCCAGATTCAAAAAGTCCACCACATCCCCATCTTGAAGGCA
This sequence comes from Elymnias hypermnestra, assembly GCA_015832385.1. Classification (NCBI taxonomy): domain Eukaryota; kingdom Metazoa; phylum Arthropoda; class Insecta; order Lepidoptera; family Nymphalidae; genus Elymnias; species Elymnias hypermnestra. The sequence goes on from JACTOM010000050.1 coordinate 4,888,663, forward strand.
ATTCCATTACTGTTACACCTTTGGATCCCCATAGACAGAGTCTACTGCCACACTCGCTGCTAATAATATGCTCCACGTTAAATGCAGGTGGAGACAACAAATGCAATTTCTGCAATTAGAAAAAAATGGTTCTAATGGTATATGAAGAATTTCAGGTGTACTATAAAAAATATGTTAGGATACATTTAGTATGATGTTTAAAAACTTATTACATACTATGTAATAAATAGAGAGAAATTTTTAACCTCATACGCGAGTTTTTAATATACGACGATTTGTTGTATTAAAACACTTATCAGCAACTAAAATTTTGAAACATGTATTTGAACATGAGTCAATGAATAAAAAGTTTTTTATTAAGGATTGAATAATCTAACAAGCTCTATATAGGGAGATTGTGAGCAAGAATTGAAAAAGTATAGTGTGCATAACTGTTACATACCTGATATGGTGTTTCCTTTTCTTGCTGTTCGAGCCTTTTTAAGTTAATACTAAATAAGCAATTTTCATCTGCACTCCAAATGTATAAAACATCGTCTTTCAAAGCGAATAAGTTTCTTAATTTTGTATCCGAACTTGTACTTAAACTTTTCTTAACATCTTTAAAGATTTTGTGGTCTGCTAATTTCGTTTCATATAGGCGGCAATCCATTTTGATAGAATTTGTTTATTTTGGCGCAATTAACATACTATTAACAATATTTTCTTGGAATACAAACTAACTCGCTTAAAATTGCAAGAAAATTGTTTTGGTTAAGAGACGGTCAACGGCTCAATCGCCACAGATTATAGTAAACAAATGCAATATAAATAATCTATGATTAATAATTACATTTAATTTGAAACCTTATTCTTGTATGATTTATAGTCCATATATATACAATAACCCATGTATCAGGTATTTTATTATTAATTTATATTAAAATGAACTTTAAATCAAGTTACAGAAAAGTTTGATTTTACGTACAATCACTTATCTTTCCAACCTTACCGCAGATTAGACAAAAGATTTCAGATTGGTACTCTTTTTAATAGAAATACATTTCAATTGAAACCTTTAAAATAACGTACATTGGGTTATAATCACTTATGATTACTGATTATTTAAAACCTTAATTTAGAAATATACATAAAATTTAATTCTGTAAGTATAGAAATAAAATCTAATTATTTGTTACAAATTATTAATACTGCACCGGTGTAGGTTATAGAATAAAAAAACAATCAAAGTATATTTTTTAATTATTTAAAATAGGATCTATCATTCTTGTGTTGTAACATTCCAGTGCCGCTATTTTATTTATTTATCTTTATTAAAAGGCACTTGTTCCAGTTTACAGTTTAGTAACATAAAAAACAAAACAAATACACAAAAAAAACTTAAATTAAAAATAAAATCGAATTCCTCGGGCACTCCGAACACATCTTGAGGATAGTATTCTGAGAGTCACGAATGCGAGTCCAAAACGATGCGATTCGAGATCTGATCTCATCTCCGATGCGAAGTAGTCCGGAACTCTGGTGACGGCAAACATACCCGAAGCACTGCGGTATCTCGGTAGTCTCATCAAAATGCGGTATGCATTATTATACATCACTCTAATGCCACTACGTGAGTTATTATTAGCCAGAATACCCATTAAAACCCAGCGACACCCTCCACGCCCTGAATTGGGAGTGTCAGAGGCTCCCTTGTGAATTCACCCTGACACTCCCGGAAGAAACCGACTGAGGCAAGGGGAAATGGCTGAAAATGCTCATGAATCAACACGATCTGTATTGATATATTATAATGTATGTGTATAAAAGGCAAACATTGAAATATAGATAAACATAGCAAGGTCAACACAATAACAGGTCTTCTTTATAAAGTAATCAAATTTTTATTGAATTGAGCTTATAATATTAGCTTTTTGGTACAATTACTGCGAGTATCAACTAATTAATGTTTATCGCCATTTAATTCAAACGAATATACATGTAGGGATGATCATCAATCAATTTCTAGTTTCTTAAAAGACCCTTCAACGCCTCCAAAAATATCAGATATTGTTGTCGGTTTCCCAGGCCGCAGTGACTCAATGACGCGTTTTTCATTTTCTTTGTCGAAGTATTCCTGGTGGTCTTTGAACATACCAATTAATTCATCTAAAAAGAATACAATTTTATTTCTTATAATATTTGCAACTATTTAAACCAGACAAGCTGTTTTTTACAATTGTAAGGGAAAATTTCATACTAGATTTTTTATTTCGTATGAGATACCTAGAAAGGATACATTCATTTGACTAACAACCATACACGAAAGATGATTTTGATTCCTGAAATATGAAGGACAAATTTTGTACTTTTAAAAAAAATTACTGGGTTAGAGGGATATTAAATACTGAAAAGATAAAGTTTCTATAGAGAAGTGTTATGTAGCTGTGTACTTTGTAGTTAGTCTACGATTAAGCAATGGTCGATGGCTAGTTGTGATACGATAGGAGTAACAATTTATAATGTGTAAGAATGAATTGAAATACTGTAAGGTCCTTTTGTACGGGTATGTATTTCAATAAAATCTTACACATAATAAATTGTTACTCGTATCATATCACAACACGCCATGTTAGCTGTAATGTCCTTCTATGTCGGATATAGAGTTGTTATTATTCCGGTAATTGAATCAATTTTCACATATCAAATGTTACTCACGTAGTTTTTTATCATCCCATTATAGCGTCTATCCCTCCCCTCCCGCGCCGATAGGGATCTAATCACAGACTAACTACAAACTTCACAGATACTTAACATTAGCGTTCGTCCCCTCCCCTCCGAGCCGAAGCTTGAGATTAGGCGGGGATCTAATCATAGACGAACTACGAAGTTCGCAGATACATAACAAATACATGGAACACAGACAACTCTATACCCGAATACAAAGACATTACAAGAAGAAGCGCCAAAAGCATATATTTTTTATAAACTCATTAGATTAACAAAACAAACACACGGTATCATGCTTTCAATACACATAAAAACACCCACGAATATGCACGCAATATTTTAAACATAATCATAATTATGATAGTGTCGTAGGGATACTTAGTTTATCATTGTATAATTAAACGTAAATTAAATTTTAAAAGTAAAGTAAATAGGTATATTAAATACATAATATAGACGAATATTAATATGTAATAGCAATATATATAAGCAGCTGTTTCAATTACAGTCGAAATTAGGCTATCAGTCCATCAAAAGTTATCATAATTTATAAGTACAAATAAGAATGACCTCTGAGTTCAGTGAAGGATTTACTCTTTCCGCCACATTCTTTCGGTAAAGCTTCGATAGGAACAAAATTGTCAATAGTTTTGGATCCTACGGTGTGAATATGTAGCATGTCCATTAGCGACGTCTTGATAAATGGCCTCATCATCATTAAAAGCTTGTCCATAAAAGATGGTGCGTTGAGAAAATGCATTCCCTTTAGTTTAACTGGCAATGCCTCCTGTAAATAATAGTATTCATTTAGTGTATTTTGTACTAGTTTAACCCGCTGCGCGTTGCTATGGTCGATGATATTAATACGTAGAGAATGCCTAAAAATCGACAAATTATATAAGTAGATATTGCTGCTTTAGAAAAATAGTAACAAATTAAAAAATAAAATAATTGAAGTAAAACTTCATTAGGCGCATGAGGGTAATTTTTTTCGGATTATACTTACGGAAACGCGTAATGGCATTTTAATTTGCCACTTGTCATATAATAATTTAATATACTATTCTTCATAAAATATAAAATAAAGATATTTTATAAATTCTCTTTTCTAAACTTTAAAATCAATAAAAAAATTTAATTAATAATTTCTAATATTAACAAATAACACGTGGCGTTTTCATTTACAATTCGTCATTTGAGATTACAATAAATTATTTGTGTTCTTATTTTCGACATTTTAAATATTTTAATAACAACTAAATTCATTAAATTCCTAACATACCTTCCTTTTTCCTTTTCTCTTAGTCCCGAAAATCTAAAGTTTTAAATTTGTATAAATATACACACCGGCATATTTAGCGGAACATAAAAAAAAGGTTTGATATCAGTATCTTATAAGGTTGTTGGCTGACATATTTTTAAAATTATAGACTTTTTTTTGTGTTCCGCTTAATTTGCCGGTTTGTATATAAATAAGACTTAAAAATTAGTTTGCCAAAGAAGTTCTGACATGTGTACTTTGTACGCACGCACTTTTTTTACAAGCGAGCCGTTTGTAAATTAAGCAACACGTATAAATCAACAAATGACGTACGGATGTTTTGTGGTGCTACAGAGACGTTTTTCTTCTGCATTTTGCTGTGTTAAATATTATAATTTTTGATTATATTATTATTATTACAAGACAGCGACAAATATAATTGTACTATGTACGAGAAAATAATACCGACGGAAAAAAGATTGTGGCATATATATATATATATATATATATATATATATATATCATTGCACGCGACTTTGACTATATGATATCACTGATTACATAATGGGAATGTAAAAAGAGTTATATGTAATAATTATGTTAGCTTTTTACCTGAAGATAATATAGGAATTGTTGCATATAACGCAAATCAACCTTCGATAGGTGACTTAAGGTTACTCCTTCAAGATCCACAATGAGATGAAGACCAGGCCAAGTTCCGTCAACATATTGCCATATGTCTATAATCATAAACACAGTCCTGCAATAATTTTATTATATGTAAACTAAACTTATAACGAGGAAAGATATGTGATTTTTTATGTAAGTATGTATGCTTGTTACAAAAACTACTGGACATGATTCGAAAAATTTTTCACTATTAGAAAACTATATTTTCACTAAGCGATATAGGCTATATTACTTCCTAAAAAATAATAGGAATCACTAATAAAAATGCATTAATGATGCATTACTCCAATGTGTGAAAAAATTGGTCACATAAAACCTGTCATCGCGTGTGCTGCGAAAACTATTGAAAGTTATGTCTCTATAACTACATCTTTGCATTTTGAAAGTTAATAAAAGGTCCGACAATAATCAAACCATATTATTTATACGTCTATATTAATCCTTAACCTATTAAATGTAAATTCAATACCTATAAAATACTATTTAAATTATTAAAATCGGACATTACGTTCAAAAGCTATTACGAATTTAAAAATGTCAATCTAAGGAAAATAATGTATCCCAAGTCTAACTTGAGAGTGTCAAATGTTGTGTATAGAGAAGTTCTGAGACAATAAATTATTACAAATAAATCTTTTCTTTAATATTATAGAAGAAAGTGTTGCGTTTTGAATGTTTGTTTTTATTTTTAACAAAATATAATAATCAAGCTAAACTGAACCGATATAAAAAAAAATCTTTCAATACCTGTAGAGTATTTTTTATTTACTTATGACGGATATTCTACATGAATAATGATATGAATTTAAAATGTATTAGTAAGACATTTATACGTTCCAAAGTAAAATATGTAAATTGCTTAGATTATGGATGTGTGTGTCTAATAATCTGAAAAAAAGTGATTAAAAACTAAGAGAAATAAAACTTTTATGTCAACGGTAATCGATTTATAGTCCGACTTAATATTTTCCACTGCCACAACATCGGTATCTACGCGAGTGAAACCGCGGGGCATTGCTAGTGTTTTATATAATGGCAACTTGCAGAATTAAGGTTTTTCATAATCAAAGGTAGAAACGTCAACTTCATTTAATACCTATTTGTAGGTCATAGGAGAGAAAAGGAAACTTCACCTTTTACTCTCCAAATTATGTAATCCTAAACCTTTAATTAATGTTTTTTTTTTATTATATGTAAGATCAATACCTTATTGTTAGCCTGTAATTAAAATCTTTGGGATCGTAGTTCAAAAAGTGACAGTAGAAGATTCCGTAACCTTCCCTCGATCTTTCGGGAAGTAATGTCATCAAGCTGAAATATAATAACAAGTGATGTAATAAAAAAACAAAAAACTGTGCTTTATATGCCTCGTCACACTTAAAGTGGGAACTTGTACTGACTCAGTGCAAAGAAGAGGCTACTCTTACAAACTCGTTTTCGAATTATGTCCTATTCAACACTAAGCCAGGCCATGTGACTTGTTTAAATATACTTAAAACAAAAGAACGTAAAATGTTAATTTATTTGTGAAGGAGGATAAATCCAACTTCGTAACATTTTTAGATTAGCATATTATATACATAATCTTATTTGCATAATACGCAATAAGAAACACGTACGTTTTATTATTAAAATTATGCAAATTTACAGGTAAATTATTATTTAAGCACTTTATATTATATAATTAAACCCGGCGGTGACACTACTACAGTTCCCAATAGTGTGGAAATACGGGGAACCCGTTATTTGTCGCGTCGAGTTGTTGAATTCGCCAGAAGCAATTCCTTTTTATATAAAAAACAGTCCAGCTTTTTGCAGCGAGTACTGTTCTCTTCAGAAAAATTATATGTATTGTATACAATATAAAGATAACCAGTTTTATGTCTGATGGTAGGTAAATGAGAAATTTCCGTGCACATATTATGTACGGCTGGGGATTTATTAATGTTAATCTAATCCTTTTATAATAAACTAGCTGACCCCGGGCAAACATGCCGCCTCAGAATCAATAAATAAAAAAAAACTAAATAATTATTGCAGAAGCTTGAAAGGATGGTAAAAAAAGTGAGTACTACTTAACCGGAACAAAAAGAATTCGTAATCAAACAAAGGCGACCTTTGAGCCCAGATTCCCGCCATAGTCCGTCCGTAAAATAGTTTTGTTGGTTGTCAATGTCAAATATCAAAACATAGAAAAGTATTTTTTAAATTTAGATTGATTTTTGAACGACAGTAGAAACTTCAATTGGTTGCCATTCGAAACCAAAAAAATTAAAAAAATACTTTTAAATTGAGTTTGATGTCTGAATGAATTTTAACTTTAATGGGTTTCTGGGACGATCATCTAATGTCAGGTAGGAATGGTGCCTAAAGTTAAGCGAAATTGTTGTTTTTATTACATTCCAACCATTTATTTCATGTTTACTCACCTTTTAAACCTTCCCTGGTCTTCAACTTAAGTCATACCAAAATTAGATATATATACAAAATTAGCCTAGTAGACATTGTCAGTTTTAAATGACTAAGGCTAACAATATCTACGACTAAGATATACAAAAGGACCATAATAAATATCTTTATAAGTGGGAGCAAAATTTATAAATAAAGCCGATTTTTCATATTAAAATGTCGTCGAGCAGGTTTATATTTATTATAGAAAGGATGGAAAATTACTATGATAACATTATCGTAGAGTTTTAAGCTGAAAGCAAAATGTAATATAGAAACTGACTTACATATTATTTAGAGATTGTTCAACTTGTGCATCAAACATACGATTCTTGAATAAGTTGCTAAATAACGTACGAACAGTCAAATTTAAATCTAGAACTTGCTTTGCAAGCTCAGCGCTACAATTACAACAGTGGTATGCTAATATCAGATCCAAATCTGTCAACAAGTTCAGAAAATTAATTATAAACCAAGTAAAATCAAAATATTCTTTAATTAAGTGCGCTTACCACGCTCTTTTGATTCGTAAAGGGTGTTCATTGGCAATGAACCCACCATCGGTTCAAAAGAATGATATGAGATAACACTGGCAAGAAACTCGGTAGTTAAAATTTCGAGAACATTTTTTTTTACAATTATGTCATATTAGAAACACATTTACTGAAGCTATATATATAAACTTGGATTCAAGTCCAAGTTTCTAATCATTAAATTATAATTATTCCTTGACTTTACTGGAAGTTTTACGTGTAAGAGTCCTCTTTACGTTTTGCTTAAGTTAAGGTAAAGGATTCTTCCCAAATTGATTGTTTTTTTAGTTTAAAAACTTTCGTGTTAGCATTATTTCTATGTATAATATGAATTAATTTCTTGATATTATTGAAGTTGCATTAAAATAATGTATAACAAACATAATCGTTATGAATAAAATATATGCAATGGTAACAGTGGTTATAGATAAATACACTATTAAACTCAAAAGTAAATTATTATATCTACTAGATTTAGGTCATTTAAAACTATGTGTAATACATAACGCTATTAAAAAAAGTAATTATATATGCCAAATTACATTAAAATCAAACTAGTTTATCCAAGTAGGCGTTAACGGCACCGCGGAGTCATCGAATATGTTAATTTTCTCGTATTATTGCCAATGAACGACAGATTACGATTTTGAATGATCTAATGTTACAAAGGTGCTCTTTTATGAGAAGAACCAACAATAAATTCAGTCGTATAAACTTACACAATTTCTATATTATAGTAATTGATAAAGGAAAGAACCAAATCATATTAATGGAATAGTAGACTACAAGCCCATGGAAAAAAATAACCAGTGAAATGAACCAACGTGAATATCGCTTAGAAGGCTTATAAAATAACTCTGAGCGGTAGAGGTGAGTAAGTGAGTCAATTATTTTTTTTTCCCTATTATTTTAATTTGTTACCATTTTGGATGTACGGCTATAAGGTACAACGGTAACATTGAATAACATTTTATCAAAAAAAGTTGCCATACAAAAATTTATGATCTTACAGCAATTATCTACATTTCAGGATTTACCGATTTGCTCATGGTAACAAATAAAAATATTAGGATAACAAAAATGGTTTACACACACCTGTACCGCTCAGAGTTTTTTTTATGATATAGTAACAGCCTTCGAAGCGTTATTCACGTTGGTTCATATCCCAGGTTATATTTTTCCATGGGCTTGTAATCTATAAAGGTGTGTACAAAAACAGAAATATTAGAGAACATTTGTAAGGCTCGCTTTATGGCAAATAAATAGTTTCATGGTTACCTGAAATTTGTTTTTCTGGTAAATGTGGTTGTGTTTTTAACCATTGTCGCAGTTGAACAATATCCTGACTTGTGATTCCTGTTTTTTTATTATATTCTTCCTCCAATGTAATTGGTTTCGTGGCCATTGACGGCATTTTTCTAAGAGAGTTTCATTATAATTTAGTTACAACCGCAACATTTAGTATGTTTATAAACATGTTGATAGTTGGCACAGTGGTGAAAGTAATCGCTTTGCGGTCCTGGGTAGGACAAAATTTAGGAAATTGCAATTACTAATTTGTGTTAAATTTATACTGGTGGCTTCGGCCAAGGCTAGTCGCTATCCTACCAAAGACGTAATGCCAACGTTCAGGTACATCGCTGTATAGAAACCTTAAGAGAGAAATTGCCTCTTACCAGTTTAGCGCGTTTTCATTATGATACTGTATAATCAATTACCATTAAATAAAAGGCAATTTTTAGGTCATCAAGCACAAACTTCTTAAGTTCCTTACAAAATTGTAAATTTTCATTGTGAAATTTCATTAAAAAAATTATGAATAAATTAAATTAATCTAAGAGAAAATATTTTTTTAATTAAAAAAAATATTATATTTCGAAAATTTTAAACAAGATACATATAAATATAATATAAGCAAGAAAGCACTTATTTTTGTATCTCACATTATATCGCAAGTATATAATAAAGATTCAAATCTTAAAATTACTTACATTTTGTTGGGTCTTCGAGAGGATTTTATTACACAGACATAAAAGTGTTATTTCCATCCGACCGATTCAACGACCGGTTACAATATAATGTGGACGTTGAATAATTATTACCAAACTTCGCATATTGACGTGTATATTAAGGGTCAACATATCTGTGATCGTAACGGCAGGGTTTAGATTTTTGTCTTGTATAAAACTGCAGTTCTTTGTATTATGGTCTATAATCTAAATTATTTGAATATTGGATTCGAAAATTTCCAGCGGTAAAAGCGTTGTTGCTGTTTTTTTGGGTGTGTTTTTGGCAACGAAAAACAAACATTTTGAATATAAACCAAATGTACACATATAATACGTGCATTCTTATTAAAAAATCATAACTAAAGCTCTCATTCTAACATCACATTTACACCTAGGATACTCATAATCTGAGAAACAGAAACAAAATACATATCTGGCAGGCACAAACAAAAAGTTATGGCCAAAGAAATATACTACATGAGGAAGCACATCTACATTAAATATATTTAAGAAAGATTTTAAGGACTATGTTAGAAATTCTATGAGTTATCTATTAAGTTTCTTTACATTGTTTCCTTACCTCATACCTTACCCTATTTTATAGATTTAACATCTTTTGTTGTTACTTTTTATGATACTGTCACTAAGAACATAAATGTGCATGCGTCCAAAGTATTTCAAACATGGTATCTCATTTTAAGCGAATTTGTATTTTAACTTATGAGAATAAATTCTTTAGCGACAACAACGTATGCCATACCAAACATTATACACAAATACATTTAAGTTGAGGCATAGAACTAGTACTTATTGAGCCGGAATTAGCGAATTCGAGTTATTACGCAATAAACTATGCTTCATGTCGAAAAAACGGATCGATAAGTATTAGATTATGTGCAGGATATCTGTGTAAAGATTCTACAGGTCGGTCCGGTAGTTGTAGAGAAATTTTGGTATCGATTTTGAATATACTCCGAGTAAAACGTATTTGGAATTTTGATTACACTTTACAGTGGAATAACTGTTTTTATTTCTTAAATTACATGGTATCCTCGAGTTTTGGGACATACGACGGATGTTCCTTAAAATTTCATACATTCACTAAATCCAGAGGAGGTAAATTGCCTCTTACAAGTACCCGATTAGCGCACTTCCATCTTAGACTGTTTTGTCACTTAACATCAAGTGTAATCACAGCCAAACACTAACCTAGCTAACTAACTAATAGATAGATATATGTGTGTCCTTAGATAGACATATGTAGGCCCTTAAATCATTATAAATGTATTAAACACTAGCTGACCCGGTAGACGTTGTTCTGTCCTAACAATGGATATTGGATTAAACAATTGTCATATGGTTAGACTAGAAAAGTTAATCTGGACGTTATGCCTTCGTGCTATAAAATAATAATTACCGATATTAATCCATATAACACTAGCTACAAACTGCGACAAATTACATTGTTTTATTAGATACCTACAAGCCGAATTTTCGATTAAAAAATATTTTGCAGATAAATGAACAGTAGGAAAGAAAATGAACGAATTCGTGATATAGCAGCGATGATGAGAAAAGGTACCAAATATTTTACTGCAGGTCCTCGCTTAAAGGAATGGCTACGCAGGAGACATCTTACAGCCTGATGCAGGTGCTTACACGGTTGCTTTGGTAAATACCTGCACCGAATTGTTAGGTGTATAGAGACAGCCGCCTGCCAACAGTGTGGTGCTCCAATCGATACGTTGTACCACACAGTAGCAGTATAGCCAGGCCTGGTTAGCTGAACGACAGCATTTGGTGTTGCTGATGAGTGGAGATTTCTTGCTAGTTGTGTGCTCGCCAGCGATACGTACTGGAGGTCGCGCTGTCAACGAAGGTACATGATTTGGGCGCTGGGAAATGAGAATATGTGATCCTTTAATTTATCAAAAAAATTAATGGAATGAAACGAGGTCACGGCTCACGACATGTGTTTCTTAGAAAAAAAGTTTTTTGCAAGATTCTAAAATTAGAAACTTCAAGATTCAAAGTGCTTTATTTTACTGCGATACGATGATTTAAAAAAAAGTAACAGCCATTTGAAATCCGTTTTTCCGCAGGTGATTACATCTGCGGCATTTTGCGGCATTTTGCGGCACCTTGCAGCATTTGTTCGTTAGCATATTAATGCTAACGAACAAATGCTGCAAGAGCCATAATAAAATTGAACAAAAAATCTACGATTAATATTCTCGTAATTATATGGGAATATTGTTGGCAGACTTTGTTTAAAATAATTTTGGTTTTAATTAGCACAAAATTTATACCGTTTTTAAGGAAAAAACATCTTCATAAAACAAGCAAGATTTTATAAAATAATACATTTTTTTACAATGCGGTCAGTTTTCGCTTCGCTTATGAATAGAGATATATATTCATTTATTATATAAACGACTTAATATACATACATTTGTTAGAACTTCATAAAATATTTATTTATTTATTCATCCACTCAAGATAAACATAAGGATACCCGATTGACTTTGTTGTGGGTATTTCTCAGAACAGGGCGCAAGAAACCGTCGCAACCGTAGATTTTAACTCATTCTTTTACAGATGCATCATCTTCTTGCTTGCCTTATTGGTCTAGCGGTTAGAATATTTGACTACAGACACGAGGTCCTGGGTGTGAGTCTCGGGTCGGGCCAATTCAAAAATCGATGTTGAGGTTTCTAATAAGACTTTCTTAATATTTGCCCGAAGTTGGGAAGTTGGCGATGTGTCCACCGCCATGCTTCGGAGAGCCCGTTAAGCCGTCGGTCCTGCGCCTGATCTATCTCCGGTGGTGTTGAATTTTCGTCACATTGAACTACGAGACTGAAGGAATAGAGAGTGCATCCGTGTACTATGGCTGCCAATCCGCAACGGAGCAGCGTGGTGGGTCTATGCTTTAAAAACCCTCACTCATATGAGTGAGCAGGCCTGCGCCCAGCAGTGAGACATCAATTGCCTGCAACTTACCTTTACTTACCATCTTCTTGTTAATTGGAAATAACATGTGAAGAAATAACTATTTCTGACTATTTGTGTAAAACCCTTCAATAAACTTTGTTATTTGATTTAAACTTGTAGTGATTGACATGGATGGTAAGTTTTAAATGTTTTCTTTCTATATACTGAGTTTTAGACTTTTTTCTGACAGGTTAGTGCTCAACTGTGATCACAACTGATGGTAATTGATGATACAGTCTAAAATGGAAGTGCGCTAATCTATTAAGAGTTCTTTTCAGCACTTGGCTTTTTATCTTTAACCCCTCCCACCACAACTTGTTTCACCAGGATATCTAGCAGGATATGATGAAAATAGTGGAGTATTCGTTGGTAGCCAGTGGTGGACAGCCTTTGTGCGTTCGTTACATAAGAAAGCATTAGAGACAAAGAGTGGCAAAGGGAGAGAGCAGTCGATGTTTCTCCCTCTCGCCGGAGGAGGGGAGATGTTAGACAGCGCAATTATGGGCGCCTGCTTTTCCTTTCTTGAAACTCTGTGTCAAATTCATCCGGGACGCTAGAGCTGAATGCGTTAGCGAGCCAGTCTGGCCTCCACGAAAAGGATGAAGTGGGTTCCGCTGGGTTTTAGTGAATATTCCGGTGTCAGTGAGTTCCACACTCTTAGATGCAGCTGTATGGTCTATCCAGCGTGAAAAAATCTATCCGTCCATCATGTCATCATCATCATCCATCAAAAAACAGTTGGTGGATAGCCTTGTTGTGATATTAAGTTCTACGAGATTGGACCTATTTGTCGTTTTATCAGTTCACGTCGTTCACAGCATTCACAGTATGTAGATTTTAAGGGTTTTAAAGCACATGGTTGCTTGGAAGAAATTGCTATTTAATGATAAGACCGCCTAGTAAGTTTTTACTACATAATGTCTGTCTTATGCAATAAAGTGAATAAATAAAAATATAAGATACAGCTGCTTTATTTAATGTTAGAAGGTCTTCAGACTCGTGAGTTTAGTTTTTTATATAAATCATAAAAAAAACTAGTTGAACGTGCGATTTGATTGCATTTGTGACTTAACTTCAGTATTTTTTACGGATTAGATTCGACGAGACCTAGATAATATGTTTTGTGATAAGATAGCGTACTTTTTAATTGTTAGATTATAATTTTATTACAAGAAAACGCTTCTAATAATCACGCGATTCAGCCTTTTCACAATAAGGTAGGTGCAATAACTACATTCAAGCTTGTACTTTGAAATAAAATGCTTAAATGTTATAATGTTTCAGTGAGTCCGTTTAGTTATTAGTGAACGTTGCACACGCTGTTTACATTATGTGCAACGTTCACTAATATCTATATTATTTTGAATTTTTGACATGTGAGCAGAAAGTCGCCGATTGTCGTTTATATATTGCCTTTATATATGTGTATATATAACAGCCAGGAAGGCTTAGTGGTGAGCCGCGCGGATTTTAGTTTACAGAAATTCTCACTCTCTCATTCAACCGATGGACGTCCACTGCTGGACATAGATGCTCACTGCATCAGATCTTGTGCCGCCTGGCTCCAGCGGCTATCGGCGACCCTCCTTATTACGTCGATCCACCTTGTGAGGGTCTGTGCCGTACAGTGCGAGGTCGTCAGTCCAGCACTTTCAGGCCCCAACGTTCATCGGTTCGTTGGACTATGTCCCCGCTCATTGCCATTTAAGCTTCGTGATCCTTAGGGCTATGTCAGAGACTAATTCTTCTACGGATCTCCTCATTTGTGATTAGATCGCGTAGAGAAACTCCAAGCATAGCTCTGTCCATCGTACGCTGTGTGACTTTGAGCTTTCGAATAAGGCCCATAGTCAGCGACCACGTGTCCGATCCGTAGGTGATCACTGGCAACATGCACTGTTCGAAGATTTTGGTCTTCTGGCACTGGATATTGAATGAAAAAATCTTACGTCGCTTTCCGAACGCTGCTCAAACGAGTTGGATCCGTCAGTTGACTTGCTCGAAATTGGACCTACCGCTCTACACTCTCCTCTCTGTGGCAGTAATGTCGTATTTCTAACCCTAATAATCCCGGAAACTCGTCTTATCCCAAATACCTGTGTTCTTCTATTTAACTCCCATACCGATAAATGACGGTATATCCATTCCCCGCTGACCTAAATGGCAGAGACCGATAAAGGGCAGCAGCGTTATCGGTGTGAGAGGGTCAGCTTCTGCGATCACCAACCGGCCTGCCAAGCGTGGTGATTACTGGCACAGCCAGCTTACAGTAATTGCGGGTTCGATTCCTGGGCAGGCACCATTAAGTTTCTCTTTATTAAAATGAAAATGCAGTGTTTGAATGTTTTTCCTTATCTATCCTTGTACTTTCCATTGACGGCAAACTTCATGAGGAAACTTGCATTTCCCGGGAGTAATTTTTGGGTATGTCTATGTGGGTCTGTGCTCTGATAGTTTAGGAGTTTAGGAGAGAGAGAGAGTTTAGGAGTTTATTGTGTGTAGCTAATCGTATCCGTAGCTTCTAAGATGGTACGTAAATTAATGTGTGAAAAAAAATATATGTCGGAGGGCAGATATCTGTAGAACGCTGACGCCATCTATCGGCGTCGACAGAGTCAATGGTGGCAGTCCGGCGGGAGTAACTCGACAGTTGCCGAGTAGCGCTCGATCGGAACAGTCAACTGTTGAAACTGTCGCGTTCCTAGCTATTAGTGTTAATGAGTTTGTGTAAATTGATATCGGGAACATTAAGTGATTGAACATTATAAACCGAGTTAATTAATACAGTGTTTGATTGCACCAACAATACCCATGAACGCCCACAGAATAAGAAATTAAATAATGGATCTAATTAATAACGATGTCGGCGGAGAACCCTACGCCCCTGTGTTT
>JACTOM010000050.1:4908102-4935002 GCA_015832385.1 Elymnias hypermnestra
GTGTATAAGAGACAGGTTTAGGAGTTTAGGAGAGAGAGAGAGTTTAGGAGTTTATTGTGTGTAGCTAAGCGTATCCGTAGCTTCTAAGATGGTACGTAAATTAATGTGTGAAAAAAAATATATGTCGGAGGGCAGATATCTGTAGAACGCTGACGCCATCTATCGGCGTCGACAGAGTCAATGGTGGCAGTCCGGCGGGAGTAACTCGACAGTTGCCGAGTAGCGCTCGATCGGAACAGTCAACTGTTGAAACTGTCGCGTTCCTAGCTATTAGTGTTACTGAGTTTGTGTAAATTGATATCTGGAACCTTAAGTGATTGAACATTATAAACAGAGTTAATTAATACAGTGTTTGACTGCACCAACAATACCCATGAACGCCCACAGAATAAGAAATTAAATAATGGATCTAATTAATAACGATGTCGGCGGAGAACTCTACGCCCCTGTATTTAATGTTTCTCCGTTCTCTCTTATTCTCCGACATATATTTGACGATTAAAAAGTGCTGTAATAGCCTTACTTGAATAAAAATATTTTAAGTTCGATTACAGTCTCTCCTGAGAGTGGAGGCCTGTGTTGAACACCGCGACATTATTAAACTGCTGCTTACCTCATATATATTCTCTAAACTCCTCTTAGGTTTTAGTATATAACTATGAATGCATTTGAAATCGATGTGGAATGTTTCGGGGTTTTATTGACTTGTGGTTTTTGTGACAGAAAACCAACACTAAAGCAAAATGATGATAGAGGAAAAATATAAAAAGACTGGGATCAAGCCTTCGGATATCGCTGCTTTGCGACAATGGCTTAAAACTCAGCCACATTTGCCAGAGCAACACATTACAGGCATGTATTACATTTAATCTTAATCATCATTGTTTTGTTGTGTTAATGATATGCTTTATAAGGTCACCAGTTCAAAACTTTGTGATCTTTAGCTAGATTTGTAGGGAGTGTGGGACGATGATTTTATAATTGCTGACAGATTAGCGCTTGCATATAATCTCACCTGATGATACTACTTAAATGGAGACGCGCAAACTTGGTAAGAGGTAACTTAACCTCTTAAGGTTTTCACAAAGCAAACACCGAAAATACCCAATTGATTTTAATGCTTTTCTACTCGTTTTACTCAATGTTTTACACTTAGAGGTCACTAATTATATATTCTGCTATCAACTAAGTTGCATAAACAACAAATAGATGAGGCTGTACTTTAAGTGTACGCAGACTAAGTTTTGCGGATCAGCTAGTAATATGTGTCTATAATTAATTTGAGATTTGTGAGATTTGTGTTCCGGTACGATGCTGTGTCGAAACCGTAAGGGGTATATCGCCTCTTACCAGATTAGCGCGCTTCCATCTTACACAGTATCATCACTCACCATCCGGTGAAATCACAATCAAGCGCTAAACTGTCAGCAATAAAACAAAATATATATAAATATCTTGTTATTGTTTTAGTATTTATACTCCTCCGAAACGGCTTGGCCGATTTTAATGAAATTTTATAAGTATATTCAGTAGGTATAAGAATAGTTAATAACTAAATTTTACACCCCCTAAGTGTTTCACCCTAAATTTTTTTTACTGTTTATTCATTATACTAACTTTTCACCCTTGTTTTTTAATAGCGTTAATAATTATTATATGGCAAAACAACGATTGCTGAGTCAGATATTTGTTATATATATTTAAAACTTTCAGATCTAGACTTGGTACTTGCGTACCACTGCTGCTCTCAGAGTACAGAAGTTTCAAAAAAATTGTTAGATGTAAATTTAACACTTCGAACGCTTTTTAGCAGTATGTTTAAAAACCGGGTCGTCGATGAAAATGCCATCAACGTTTTGAATGTTATGTAAGTTAAATAAGCTATTTGTTCACTTAGTTAAATTAAAATTTAATAGCTTCGATTACCTGCAGCTAAAATTTAGCAAAGTGCATTTTCTAATCTGCTTCGGCTATGGCTGGTATTCTATCATCATAAACGTGGCGTCAGGCAATGTTTCGGTACGATGCTGTGTAGGAACCTTAAGTTAAGATGTAAATTGCTACTTGCTAAATTAGCGCGCTTCCATGATAAAGTGACGGAAATCGTCAATTCTTAGGAAGAAATTAACGATACTCGGCAGAATCTTTTATAGGCTATCCGGATATTTGAGTCACCTACCGTAAGATCGGTATGGTCAAGTAATTGTCGTAGTTAAATAAATATGAACATCAATGGAACTCCTCAACGGCTTACAGTACGGGTGCGATTTACGGCAAAATATACAACTGTCTGTAATCAAATAGCAATGACCTTACGTTTGTTGCTGTATTGCAATATTATAAGGTGTATTAGGTGCGAAGCGGTGGTAGCAGAGTGGGGGGGGGAGAAGGAAACTTTTACGTATTAGTGTTGCGCTTGATTACCATATAAAAGACTGGTGATAGCGGGGTGGTAAAATTTATAAGGTTGCGGATTCGATCCCGGGTGTGGCGATACCAATGTAAATTTCACTTTTCAAACAAAAAAAGAACCGCCTTCAACACAATCTGTTACAAATATTAATATGCTTTAAAAAGTAAAAAAAAACTTGGCGTATCTTATAGTTCTTCGTATTCTTATATTCGGAGTCGGCAGCCAAGGCAGGCGTTTCCTTTCACTTGGCAGTTCTGGCTCCGCTTACACCTATAGCTTGTATATGTAGTTACAAGCTATACCGGTATGTATAGGTACCTTGGCTAACACCGACTCCGAATATAAGAATACGAAGAACTCTAAAAAAAGAATACGCAATTGTTTTTTTACTTTTTAGAGCATATTAATATTTGTAACAGTGCGTTTTGAAGGTGGTTCTTTTTTTGTTAAAATTTTTATTTATTACTATACACTATTAACTGGGTATTAATGTTGTTTTATTAAAAAAAACTTTACACAATTTAGTTTTTTTACGCTCTTTTTTACATGAAGACTACATATTTACCTGTTATAATTTGTTTATATTAGTATTTTAATATGTGTAGTGTATTTTAATTTTTTCTTGTCTACTTTACATTTCAGATCATATATGAAACTCGCAGTTCCTTCAATTGAAAAAAACTACAAGGTCATATACTTTGGCCTTATTGATACAGATACAAAGAAATTTGTATTAATTGATGTTGTCAAGTAAGTTTTACTTTTTATGAAGATCTTATACGAGTATGTGAATATTATTGACAATTTTCAGTGATCGTAAATTATCTGAACAACATGTGTGATAGAAAATTGAGGTCACCATAACAAATTAAATGTAAAAACCTAGTATTCTTATTGTTATCGCCTTTTTATATTTCTTTCCAGGGTGATGCTAATGCTCCTGGATTTGATGCAATATGAAGAAGGAACATGGCCAGGTTATATAATTTTAGTAGATCTAAATGGTCTAACGTTGGGACATGCTGCTAAAATGGACATCCAATGTTTGCAACAATTGTTGTATTATGTACAGGTAATAAACATACCTAGCAATGTTAACACAAATTTTAGCATTAAGCCATCACAAATGACGACTCAATTTTCAGTATATGTTCCAATAGAGAGAACTTATGATACATAAATAAAAATTTTAACATAAAAAGAACCACCTTCAAAACAAACTCTTACAAAGTTGAATTGCAATGCGATACCACACCTGGAATCGAACCCGCAGCCTAATATTCGTACATTACAGGTTTGTTATTTTGCCACCCCACTATCACCAGCCTTTTATACGGTAATCACAACCACATAAAAAAACCACAACATTAATACGCAAAAGCAAGCAAAAGCCTCCCCCCCCCTGAGGAGTTCCATTGACCATCATATTTAACTACGACAATAACTTGACCAAAAAGTTTATTGCGCTTTCGTAGATTTAGAAAAGGCCTTCAAGCATTGAAGTCTCTCTATGAGGGTTCTAGTGACTGTGTAAGAATAAACGGAGCGTACACGGAGTGGTTTCCTGTCGAAAGAGGTGTTCGACAGGGATGTGTTGCGTCACCATGGCTGTTCAACCTATTCATGGATAAATGTTTGACAGATTTAATAGAAAGTATGTATGGGTTAAGAATGAATGAATTATTCATCAAATGTTTACTACGCCGATGATCAAGTAATACTTGCGTCATCCACTAATGAGCTACAGGAGATGCTAAATATTATGAATGAAGCTTTGAAAGGGAAAGGAATGAAAGTGAATGTAAACAAAACGAATGTTATGGTTTTTGAAAGAGACAAATCTATGACGAATGGCAATATTTTGATTGATTGATTGCCACTACCCTTATTTTTCCGCTGGGACATGCATTTGCGCACCTCTACCACGAGGCAGGGAGTGTGGGACTCGCCGGCAAGGCCAGAATATCCATTAAAACCCGGCGACACCCTCCTCACCCTGAATTGGTTGTGTCGGAGGCTCCCTTGCGCATTCTGACTGAGGATATTCAAGGAGGAGACAAGAGGCGTTCGTAAAGATTCTTTCTGCCGCCCAGCCTCCTTCTCCGAAGGGAAGCAGCATCTGCTGCAGCTTCCCGTTCTCGCTCCATTGCCTCCTTCAAAGAAATGACGGCTTCGCAGAAGGAGACGACTGCATTCCATCCTATAATATGGCACTACCCGCATCTAATGTAAAATATTATATTTCATTATTTCAGGAAGCGATGCCATTTAAAATAAAAGCAGTTCACTGCATCAACCCACCGGCTTTTGTTGATAAACTAATGATGCTTATTCGACCGTTTATAAAGAAGGAGTTAACAAAATTGATCTGCATTCATAGTGCGGGCTCCAACACAATTCAGGAGATCGTTCCTATAGATGCTTTGCCTAAAGAAATTGGTGGTCGCTACAAATCTTACGAAGAAGCTAGAAGTAATTTTTCTTTGATTATTATATTGGCATTTTTCATATAACAAACAAACATTTTTTACCAATTCTAAGTATACTACGTTTCTTGTATATTTATCTACAACTGAAACTCTGAAACTTTGAACAAGAACCAATATTATGCTACTTCGTTTGAAGGGTGGGTAGTTTTAATATTTACAAATAACATGTGGCATTTTAATTCGCCACACGTCATTAAATATACTATTTTGCATAATATGAAAAATATTTCATAAATTATCATTTCTATATTTTAAATTCAAAAACAAAATTTAATAAATAATTACAAATATTGCCAAAAAACACGTGGTATTTCTATTTACAATTCGTCATTTGAGATTTCAATAAATTATTTGTGTTAATTTTTGACAATTCACATTTTAATGACTATTAAATTGATTGAATTCCTAACATATCTTCCCTTTCCCTTCCCTCTAAGTTTTGGAAATCTAAAGTTTTAGATTTGTATAAATATAATTTTAATTCAGATACGTGTACTTTGCACGCACGCACTTTTAATTTTTTCTAACGTAATTTTCGTTCTAGTGTCATTTGTTCCATGGTTTAAGTTTAACCCTAAAAACTTATTGATTTCAGAAGAAACAATTGAAAAATTATTGGCAAACAGGGATTTCTTTATAGAAGAAGAAAAGAAAAGAGTTGTAGAGTCATTAAGACCCGGAAAACCCAAAACAATTACTGATATCTTTGGCGGTGTGGAAGGGTCTTTCAAACAATTGGACATAGACTAAGATATATTTATGGAGATTTTAATTTTATTTAACTGTTGGACAATGAATAATTGAATTTGTTATTTAATTGTTAAACTAGAGAGGCAGTCGCAGCCTTTTGTGGGAGTTCATAATCAAGCAAAATTTAAAAATAAAAGAAACTTTTTTATCCAAGATATCCTTGTACGAAAACAGTATGTTTGTTTCATTTTCCTCCTTATATCCATCTAGATTCAAAATTAACATCGTGGTGCATTTTTTTGTATAAATATATAGACAATAATTTATTGTACTACCTTTTATTGTACACCACATAAATAAAAAAATACTAATTTGAAAAAACAAAGAGATTTGTGTTCCGGTACGATGCTGTGTAGAAACCGTAAGGGGTATATCGCTTCTTAACAGACAAGCGCGCTTCCATCTTAGACTGTATCATCACTTACCATCAGGTGAGATCAAAGTCAAAAAAAAAAAAAACTTTATTTTTTTTATTGCTGTCAGTTTAGTGCTTGAATGTGATCTCACCTGATGGTAAGTGATGATACAGTCTAAGATGGAAGCGCGCTAGTCTGTTAAGAAGCGATATACCCCTTACGGTTTCTACACAGCATCGTACCGGAACACAAATCTCTTTGTTTTGGCGGTACGTCTTTGCTGGAAGGGTGGTAGCTAGCCACGGCCGAAGCCTTCCACCAGACCAGACTCGGACAAATTAGAAAATACACTCTTCTAAATTCTTCCTACCGGGGTTCGAACCCAGGGCTTCTGCTAGCAAGGCAAGTACTCGCACCACTGCGCCAGCGGGGCCGTTAAAAATAGAAAATTAAGACATTATTTCCAATTTAATTTGTCTTACATAAGGTAGAATTACATCTCTTTCCATTTTTATGTAATGGTTACTATTCCACACAGCGTTACCCGCGTAGCTGTCAATCCCGTAAAAATATTAGGAAACCCATTCTTGCTAAGGGACTATGTCAATGAAAACAATTTTATTTTAAATGAAATTAACCTAAGTAGCTAGCTGATAGTATGAGGAGTAACCTCATACTATTAGCTATCTGGCAGTGAAAGTCCCATCAAAATCTTCTTTCCTTAAATGGCTTTGGGAGGGAGAAATTGACAGACAATTTTTTTATATAAGTACCGTATTTAATTTCATATGTATTTAGGGAAAGCTGTTAATATGAAATTACTATAATTATATAGATATTATTGGAACTCAAATGGGTCACATGATACTCAGTGAAACGCGGATCAGCAGTAGTCGACTGCTGATATAACGAGGGATCATTCAAAAAATTGAGTCATCATGATTGATATTGCTTTATTACGATAATACTTATGTTATCTTCTCTTAAGATCTGTTCATTGAACTTTTATGTTATCGTGGTATTGCATCTAACACTTTCTGAGTTGCTACTTCAAATATGTACAACTCACGAATTTTGTCGGTTATTGCCTTATCATCACGTACGTTCAACATGTTCTCTAGTCTATTTAAAATTTGTGGTTTTCTTTGTAATGTTCTATACATTTGTATCAAGTCTGTCATAGATCGCCTTATCTTCACTTATATTAAACTTTGCACGATTTTATAGTCTGTAAATTCTCCAGTGGTAGCTAGAGCTTCATCAACTTCTACAAAACTGTCAATGGTAGGCGTTAACATATCTACATTGATAATAGGATATGCGAAGATAAAGAAAGCAACTCAGTTCCTCGAAATTTTTGAAAATAGAAGCAGAACAACTGCTATTTATGTCTTATTGTGAGATCTGAGTGTCTTCAACCTCAATAAATTGCAATCGTAAATGTTCAAACTTGTTCTGCTGTCACGTATAGAGATATAGATGAGTAGCAAGCAGCATGGAGAGTTCATGCACAGATATTTGAGAGTCCACGATTTGTTTATAAAGATTTCTATGTCTATCCTATAGAACCTTTATAATCTCTCAAATGTTTAAAATGACGGGACCAGACAATTACTCTTAAACAGGTTTCTCGGTTCTAGCTTACCCAGATTAGACTGCATACCCTTTTAAAATTGTCAGTAGTCAATAAATTCTTTTTAATCAGCCTTAAAGTTCAATACATTGATTTAAAGTTGTAGGACACTTGGTGTAAATAATTAATTAAATTTTTTGTAGTAATTTATTAACTAAATTTATTTTACGAAAAATTGTGCAGCGCCTTTTATTGAAGAAAGCTAATGTTGATTAAAGAAGTTGTATATTATATAAATTTAAGAAGTTTAGCAAGGTGGCGTAAACATTAATTTTATTTTCGCACATTGTTCCTTTATTAAATAATGTGAGATAACCACAATATATTAGTCTATATCCAATTGCTTAAATGATCCTTCCACGCCGCCGAAGATATCAGTAATTGTTTTGGGCTTGCCAGGTCTTAGTGATTCAACGACTCTTTTCTTGTTTTCTTCAGCAAAGAAATCCTTGTGAGCCAAAAATTTTTCAATCATTTCTTCTGAAATAAATACAAGTAGATAATGTTAAAAAGGCTTTTGAAATAAAACGAGTAATACAAAAGAAAAAATACAATTTTTATGCCATCTCGCACAAAGTTCTTTAAATTATTACAAAGAATGAAAATTTTGTTAGATTCGCTAGGCGTAATGATGTAATTATTCGTTTCTATAGCAGAATTCTTTAGTTCGATTCCCAGCAAGGCAAACATAGGAAATTGCATTTATTTGAGGCTTCGGCCATGACGAGTTACAACCTTACCAGCATGTAGACTTTGAACTGTGTAGAAACCAGTTACTATTATTATAAATGACTTCTTAAGGTTACCGCGTTTGCATCTTAGAGCGTATTATTATTTTAATTTTTAAATCAATATTTGACAACCTATCAATATCAAGACGTCAGGCACTAGGACTCTACACTAGGAAAAAATGTATTATCAACGATTGCAAATCTGAACCATGTTTATATAGGGAGAGTGTGATATATAGTGAATAGAAAGAATTGAAGAATATATAAGTATAAAATTATTACTTCTAGCTTCTTCATAGGATTTGTAGTTTCCACCAGCCTCTTTGGGTAAAGCTGTTTTAGGGATTAACTCCTCAATTGTATTGGTTCCTGGACTATGGATACGGATTACATTTGTCAGTTCTTTCTTTAGAAAGGGCTTAACTAGCATCATTAGTTTATCAATGACAGGCGGAGGATTGATGCAGTGGATGGCTTTTATTCTCACAGGAATGGCATCCTAAATAAAAACAAAATACTCGATTTTAAACAGAAGCAACATTTATGATAATTTCCATTGGCCATATTTTTGGACAACATACTAGTATTATGTTGCTAAACAGATTGACTTCAACCGTATTATCCTAAAAATTTTTAATTTTTAATGTTTTGCACGTTGCTACGTGTCAGCGTTCTAACGGGGAAACACAATATTATTACTGTAATTTCGCTGACATGGTAATTTTGCTGTTGGTTTATCAAGTATACTATATATCATTGGATCACTTGCAATGTGATTTTTTAATTTTATTGACCTAATTATTAATGACCTAATTATATTAGAAAATTAATGGAGGACAAATATAGAATTATCACTGTTTAATCTATAAATCGCCTCTATGGTCTAGTGGTAAGCATATCGGGACCCGAGCGCAGGACCTCATGCCTGTAGCAAACAGGCATGAGGTCCTGCGCTCGGGTCCCAAGTCTGGCCAATTCAAAAATGGACATTCGAGTTTTCTATTCAGATTTTCTCAACATTTGCCCGAAGTTGGCGGTGTTTCACCCGCGTGCCTCGCAATGCTCTTTAGCCGCCGATCCTGCGCCTGATCGCTTTCCAGTCGTGTTGGATTCCCGTCACATCGGAGTATGGAAGTGAAGGAATAGAGAGAGCGTTTATGTACTACGCCTGCCAGCCAGCTGTGGCACATTAACGGGCTGCTACTTGCCTTTTTAAATCCATAAATTTAATACAAAGTCGCACCAGAACGGAAATTATTTGCTTGTCTTTACTTGTAGACTGATAACTAGCCACAGATCTAGACAAAGTAGAATATGCAATTTCCTAAATTCGCCCTGGTGAGAATCGAATCCTGGATTTCTGTTTGCAAAGTGAGTTAGTGAGTTCTAGCATCATAGCATCAACGTAATATTACCTGTATATAGTACATTATCTGTTGTACGGATTGAATTTCGAGTTTAGAGACGATTCCTAAAGGAACATCTTTGAGATCTACCAATATAACGTAGCCCGGAGACGCTCCATCTTCATACTGGAGCATATCCATTAGCATTAATGTTGTTCTGAAATGTAAATTGACTTCAATGGCATTGGTCATAATGTAGGCTATATTTAATGGCGAATATTTGGCAACATTTTCTTCGGCTAATTTTCGGACAGCTTTTTTAATGGCAGCTAGATGATAGGATATAATAGGTTCCTTTTGAGTCGAATTTTCAAAGAACATGTGTCAACGGAAAATGGTCACGGCGGACGTAATATCAGACTAAGCCTCTGCGAAATGTTGGATGTGCTAGCATTGCAGGGCTGGATTTAGGGGGTGGGGACATCCTGGGCTACAGCCCCGGGACCTCTACAAGAGTTCTAGTCCTCCAAAACAGAGACTTCGAAATTATTAAATAAAATGATTAAAATTACATCATTGCATTTTCAAATAAAATAAGCAATGATGTAATTCGGAAATGTCCCGGCAGAGATATTATCTAAGTTCATGGACGTGATTGCAATGATTTAACTATAAGAGATATCTATTAGTCCCTGTGTTTCTACAATAGAATAAATATTGTCAGTTCGGACGAAAAATTAATATTCTGTCTATTTTACAAGTCATTCGCCTTTTTCCCATTCTTTGTCAATGTAAAAAAAAAAATATAACTTGGTTTCACGATGTTATTTTTGATATCGAGATTTTAATTGTTTAATTAACATCTCGACTAATAAATGGCAATTTATTTCGAAAATAATTTGTGGCCTCTAGGTCACTTAATCTGGCCTAGTCTTTTATATTTTTTGGTCATATTCTGTCATGGCATAATATATGTATGTGTATTCTTATACAATTTCTATAAAAAAATTCTAGATTCGTTGTTTTGGATGAATAATCACACAATTCAAAATATTCGAAACTGTTAATTAGCGACACAGGAGTATATTTTATTGTGTTAGAATCTGGTTGAAA
The DNA here is from genome assembly GCA_015832385.1 of Elymnias hypermnestra. Taxonomy (NCBI): domain Eukaryota; kingdom Metazoa; phylum Arthropoda; class Insecta; order Lepidoptera; family Nymphalidae; genus Elymnias; species Elymnias hypermnestra. Next base: position 4,918,934 of record JACTOM010000050.1, read on the forward strand.
TCGGCAAAGAAGACGCTTTGGTGAAAATGAATGGAAATGCCATTGGTTGATTTAAAGATTTTATCTACTTTCCTTTAAAATTGGTTTCTTTTTATAGTTTATCTGTGTTGTCACTATTCTTTCAGGCTCAAACTAAAAACGGATGTGGTGGTATACTGCCCACCGTCATTCTACTTCTTTCACTACATAGCATCACGCCTCATTCCTATAGGGGTAGGCAGAGACCACGTCCTTCCACTTGCCACAATCCTTGCATATCTCCTTTACTTTCTTTCATTCTCATTAAACCTTTCATATAAGTTTGTCGGCTTAGAATGCTCTTGCCCTTATTTACAACGTCCTGGATTTGGTCAAGGAACGTTCGCCTTGGCCTTCCCCTTCCAACTTTCCCATTCATTCTTGACTCAAAATTCCTTTTAGTCAGTCTACTTACGTGCCCAAACCATCTAACCATACCTTTCTCAATTTTAGTCACTACAACTTCTTTTATACCACAACGTTCTGTTATCACACTATTTCTTACTTTGTCACTCAGTTTCAATCCACTCATATTTCTCAATGCTGTCATTTCTACCGCATTTATTTTACTTTTGTGATTCTTCTGCCACACCCAACTTTCACTATCACACATGGCACCAACACTCCTGCATAAACAACCAGTTTGGCCCTTTGAAACATCATCTGGCTATTCAAAAAGGCGTGCAGAGCACCATTTACTATATTACCTGCATTCACTTTCATTTTAATATCACTTTCACATGTTCCATCTTTTGTAAATTTAGATCCCAAGTATACAAATTCTTTCACCTCTTCCACTTGTTCTCCGTCTATAAAAATATTGCCATTCATCATAGATTTGTCTGTTTCAAAAAGCTTTCATTTTGTTTATATTCACTTTCATTCCTTTCCGTTTCAAAGCTTCATTCATAATATTTACCATCTCCTGTAGCTCATTATCGAATGATGCAAGTATTACTTGATCACCAGCGTAGAGTAAACATTTGATAAGTAATTCATTCATTCTGAACCCATACATACTTTCTTTTAAATCTGTCGAACAGTTATATACATATATAGATAACGTTGACTACAGCTCATTCCTCACCACACGATCCTTTTTCTAAATCTATAAAGACGCAATAAACTTTTTGGTATAAGTGATATACGTGTAGTCTGTGTTTAAGTTGGCGTGAAATGGAATTCTTTTTCGTATTTGTAATTCGCCTGCATAAACATTATAAAAAAATCAGTCATTACATAGAAAGAAACATTGAAACATTGAAAAAATTTATGAATTAAATGTATTTATTTAAGCTTACCTTAGAGTGTCAATAAATACAAAGTTCTTTATTTCTACATCCACAAGAGAATAATAAATGACCTTGTAATTTTTATCAATTGCTGGAACTGCGAGAGGTATGATCGATCTACAATATGCATAAAACAAGTCAAATTACAATCGAAATATTCAGATCGTATACTTAACAGTTAGTACAAGGCAATATTTGCCAAAGAGTGGCAATGGCTCAATTGATATACATGTGAATTTTTGATAAGTTCCGGATTTGAATACCATTGGTACTCATACCACTAAATTCTCTTTGTTAAACAAAAAGTTCCTTACATGAGTTAAAAAGAAAACATCGCGAGGAATCCTGTACATTCCGAAAGCTATGCTTTGGGATATGTGTAGCCTGCTAACCTGGAGTTTCGTGGTTTTATACTCTTATACCAAAGTGTCTTATTTATGAGGAGGCTTGTGTTCAACTAGTAGACATTAATAAGGTACTATTTATTTTTTATTAACCAATCAGACTGAGACTCTGAAAAGGGTTGGATTTGCTAGCGTTGTAGGGCTAGAATTATATTATAGGGGGGGGGGGGGGGGGGGCATCAAGGGTTCCAGCCCCCACAGATGGAGACTTCGGAATGATTAAAAAAATTATAAATATACATGATTAAATGGAAGACTTCTTGTTACCTTGTTAAGTTTAAGTTACTTGTTATGTTTACCTTGCAAGTGGGAAATGTTATTAAATGTTAACCTACGTTATTACTAGAATTAGTGTGTTTGCGAACGGGATGTAAACACAAATTCTTCAGTTTTTGGTCGCCCAGTCTTCGAACAGAATACATCTTCTGTATATTTTCGTACTTTTCGTCAAAATAATTTTCGATTAACAGGGTTAATTCAATTTTTTCGGTAAAAGGTATAATTTTTCAAAATATATTGAATTATTGTATCTACGTATATTGAATTCATACAATACTTTCCCCACTTACATTGCATTCAAAACATTTATTACACTATCATCGACAGCACGGTCTTTAAATATACCGGTAAAGTGCGTGCGTAGTGTTAAATTTAAATCCAACAATTGTTTTGCACGTTCTGTACTTTGAAAACAGCAGTGGTATGTGAGAAGGAGATCTAAATCTGTAATATTGAAATAAACAAATTATTATAAGGTCACGATAGATTTTTTATAAGTTGTTTTAAAATAATACTAGCTGTCACCCGCAGTGACACCTGCGTAGTTCACGATTCTGCAGGATGAAAAACGTGGGAAATCTATACTTGGACCATAGATCATCCTTATCATTCATATTGCGACTGCGATTATTTAATGATCGTCTACATTTCAAAAAAGGTCATTTTGCTAAATAGATGACATGATGTATTTTTACACATTTATGGGTTCGTACAGTAAATTAAATTAACAGGGAAAGTAGAGCGGCATATTTTTCAGCACCAGATTTCTGCAATGAGTGATTTCCTATACGACTTGACATTTACACAGTGCACACACGCGCGCATATATGCAAACACAACACACCTACACATGTTCCCACACACATACTCTCAATCAGTCCACGCAGTCACCATGGGTTATGCCTGAAAATCAGCGCTGTAGTCCTGTGACTGGAGCATCTATGCTGAGGCAACGCCCCGTTCAGCCATGTGGATCTAAATGTTAAGAATTTAATTTATTTTTATTTTTTTTGCTGTAAGGTTAGTTACCTGGATTTCCAAGACCACATTGTATTCTTGAGTCTATAAAGTAATAATTGTTTTAGGAATACAGACAATAGACTAAATTATAGTCTATTGTCTGTATTCCTAATAGACTAAATTATAGTCTATTTTTTTACTTAATTTTTAGTTCATTAAGTATGATTTTGTGGCTGAATAAAGATTTATTTATTTATTTACAGAGTTTAGTGGGCTAAGACCATCTACGCATTATCGTCTTTCCAATGATACCGGTTGAGGTACCATCGTTTATGTGGTTTCAAACAAACAAACACAGACATACACATCTATGGTAGGTCAAGATTGCCTCCAAATTAACTAGCTAGCTGCTAAAGAATAGTGACTAGTTTTTATGGGTATTAAAAAAATGATAAGATCGAACAAAAAGAAAAGACAACCAACGTGCCTGTAATGTGTTGTTCGGGCAGATGTGGCTGCGTCTTAAGCCACTGTCGTAATATAGTGATGTCGGAAGGCTTGATGCCAGTCTTTTTATATTCTTCCTCTATTAACATCCTTTTCAAAACTGCTGTTCTGAAACAATAACAAAATTAATAAAATAAAATATGAATATATTCGCAGCATGGTCAAAACGTTACACTGGTATGGTAACTCCCCACCACTGAAGTATTTCACCAGCATAGACCTACAAAACTGCCTCATTGCTTTAGTGGTTTAGTCTTGGATTCGAGCCCTGAGACATTGAGATTCCTATTAAGATTTTCGAAATATTTGACCGAAGTTATGAATTTCGCGGTGTAATCCAATCGCGTGCCTCGGAGAGCAAGTTAAGCCGTCGGTCCTGCGCCTGATCTATCGTCGTGTCTGATTATCGTCACATCACGTCTGTGGGAGTGAAGTAATAGAAAGTGCACTTGTTGCACTATGCCTGCCAATCCGTAGTGGAGCAGCGTGGTCTATGCTCTAAACCTTCTCTCATATGAGTGGGGGGCCTAGGCCCTCAGTGGGTTGTTAATGGGCTGCTGCTTACCTTATAAAGCTACAAAACTTGGTTACTAGGTCAACCGAGCAAGTTCGTATCGTGATTTACAAATGGGGGGTGAGGGTAGGAGGATAAAAAAAATTTACGAACTATTCTCAGATCTACCAAATACATAAAAAAAGTTCCATAAATAAAAGTTGTAAGATAACAAACGCTGTGATATGTGTTTTTTAATATATAAGATTATTAAAAGTCTACGCTCCGCTATGGCTCAAAGTGATATTATTGGTTAAATTATCGTTTCCCAAGAATTTCGGTATATAAATTACCTTATAACCATCCATCTTAAATGACTGAGTAAATTATAACTTCTTACAAGATTGAATAAACACATCATAAGTTAGTACACAGTAATACGTAGTTAGTTTCCACTATCAAAGTTTATTCTGAATAAATTTTTTGCCCATCGATTCATGTGAATTAAATGAGTGAACTGCCAATATTAAAGAGCAATTTAAGTTGAAAAAAAATATATGCACTGTTTCAGACGCTAAAATACACTTAGGCCTAATAAGAATATAAATTTACAAAATCACTCGTTTATACATAAAATACTTTCTTAAAATATTACTCAATTGTCTGTACTAGTTTTGATTCAGCTTACCTTTAAAAAATTGAACTCTCCAAGATGATTTATGAAGTATACGTACCAACACTAAATTATTCTACTTGTTATGTGTTTATCTTTGCTACTATTTTTTTTATCAATAAGAGAACTTGAAATAATATGTCTCGTTGACAAGAAATACACTCAAAATTCACTAAAAATGTAAATGGAATCGAATAGTTATTCGAAGGCGCTTCTATAAAATATAGAGAAGACGATAAAGTAATAGAAGACGTGATTTAATGGAATGCGCTTGATTTCGAATAAAAAAATGTAATGAATTGATTAAGTGAGCTAACCGTACTTATCTTATCAAACCAGATAACTAACTGCATAAGTGCAAAAGTTTGAAATAAATTTGATAGTAAAACGTTTTTTTCTTTTAAATAAGTATTTGAATACGTTTGATTGGATTGCCATTGGAGATATTTTATTTTACTTAACTTAAATACACACATACACACACACATATATATAGCATGTTCGACTACAGACATGAGGTCCTGGGTTCGAGTCCAATTCAAAAATCGATATTGAGTTAACTATTAAGATTTTCTCAATATTAGCACGAAGGGGAATGTGGTATAAATTGGCGGTGTACTCCACCCCTGTGCCTCGGAGAACACGTTAAGCAAGTTGGTCCTGTGCCTGACGTCACATAAAACTAAAGGAATAAAGAATGCACTTGCTACTATGCCTGCCAACACAGCTTCTTTAGGCAAAGCCTATGTAGGTACGATTTCTTCTATTTTATTTATTTATTTATGCACCACTTAACTTGTAAAATTTAAAATAAACATAAAAATTAGTATACAAACGACACCTTATCCCTAATTAAATTCTCCCACTTATAGGGTTCCTGGAAGAGATCTCTTCCAGGAACCCTATAAGTGGGAGAATTTAATCGAGAGGTGGTGTAGGTGCTATGTCTACAGGTGTTTTTTTTAAACGGACGTGAACATAAATTTATGTACATTTATAAATACATATAAACAAAGATACATACAGAATACATACAAATACATACATGGATACATAGGTCCATAAATATATACGAAATAATAATAACATGCAATGTGAAAGAGATAAAAATATACAATAATACTTACTTGGCGTTAGATAATAAATACTCCTTTAGTTTGTTTTTGAATAGGAATAGACCAGGATCATCCTTGAATATGTAAGCGGGCATTGAGTTCCAGAGCTTCGTTGCAATCACAGTGAATGATTTTCCATAAAATACCGTGTTATATAGAGGCCATTCCAGTGGGCCAAAAGTAACACACGAGAGAAGTGGCCTGGTTCTGGGAGGGCGGAAATTGAAGCGCTCTCGTAAGTAACTCTGCGAAGAATTTCTAATAATTTTGAAAAGAAGTAAGGTCATGTGCATATTCCGGCGAAAGCGGATGGGGAGCCAATTAAACTCACGTCGGAAGTCCGAAATATGGTCAAATTTGCGAAATCAGAACATGAAACGTAGGCACAAATTTTGAAGTTTTTCAAGTGTAGTGAGCATCTCTTCGGTCACATCGGGATAGCAAACGTCAGCATAGTCCAGTAGAGGGAGTAGAAGGGATTGAGCAAATAGTTTCCTAGTCTGAAGAGGAAAGAAATTTTGCAACTGTTTTAGGGAATGTAGTGAGAAATGCATGCGTTTGCTGATTTCATTCATCTGAGGAACCCAGGAGAGATTGCAATCAATAAGGATACCTAAATTCTTTACATGTTCGCAATAAGGTATTTGGATAGCATTGTAACTCAGAGTAGGCAACGTTTTAAAGTCAATTCTATTTCGCAAAGCTCTGCTTCCAATTACAATTGCTTGTGACTTCAAAGGATTGACAAGAAGTCCGAAACATTTAGCCCAATTTTGAATCCTGAAGATAAGACCGGAACCATTCAATTACGGGAACAGCTACGTTAAGAGAGCGCATTACTTCTAACAAAACTTCAAAGTCAACAGAGTTGAAAGCACCGCTGAAATCAAGGAGCACGAGGATTGTGAGTTTTTGATTGTCCATGGCATAGCGCACATCTTCGCTGACTTTGAGCAATGCAGTGGCAGTGCTATGGTAAGGATGAAAACCTGACTGCAAAGGACTAAGGAGATTATTATGTGATAAGAAAGAGAAAAGCTGTTTGAAAATTATATCTCCGAAAATTTTTGATAAAAAAGGGAGGATAGATATAGGGCGAAAGTGAGAAAAAGAAGTACGATTTGATGTTTTTGGAATAGGTATTACCTGAGCAAATTTCCAAGCTTCGGGAAANTTCACTCTGGGAAAGGACAATTGGTAACGCATGAATATAAGGTCATGATAGGAGAATGGTGCAGTCAATTGTCCGTGAGTTAACACGTTCAGAGAGTTCGAAACTATGATGATGATGTCAAGTAGAAATGGAGTAGGATTTGGTGAGAAATGAGTTTCATTAAGAGGAAGGATTGATAAGTTATAAGAGGAAGGGATGGTTTTTAGTTTCCTTGTACGGAAATCATCCTTAACAAGACACGTATTTAAGTCGCCCATAAAAATTATGTTCTCATAACAGGGAGTGTATTTTTCGAGGAGAAGATGAAAGTGGTCAAAGTAGTTAATGTTAAGAGAGGGACAGTAGAGGACTCCAAGCAGAAGTTTTTTATTATGTAAGGAAATTTCAAGGAATAGGTTTTCAAGATTATTAGGGAAAAGATAAGAGGATTGCTCAACAATAGAATACTTTATGGACTCGCGGAGATATATGCAAACACCACCGCCACGATGAGATGGTCTATCGTTGCGGATTAAGTTAAAGTCCGGCAAGGGGTATATAGTAGAAGGGAGGGAAGGCTTGAACCATGACTCTGACACAATCACTGCATCGACTTGGACGCTGCTAAAGGATGCGAGAAAAACTCGAAATTTTTAGCTTAATTAGTTTAAAAAAAAGGAGCACTCGACATATCACCTGTTTTCCCTCCCTTTCGGGCAACAGGCCTCGTACCTATTGCCACAAGCTAACTCGAAGAGTAGCAATCGATAATGGGCCGCCCGTCTGCGCCCGGCAGTGTGAGTTCAAATCAAAGGAATATCAGTTATAATTGCGATTAAAGGAAAAACAATAATTTATTAAACAAAATGTATTTATCAATGTAATGTAGTTTTCGAGGATATGTAGAAGAAGTTTATGGATTCAGAAAATATGCAGGGAAAAATTACTACTATTATTTTTAATATAGTAAGTCAATGGACTTTTTATATTAAAAATAAATAAAAATAATGTAATGTGTTATCAAAGTTTTTTTTAATTAATTAATTGAAATTTTTTTTAAACATTTATCGGTTAAATTTAATTTAACCTTTTATTTACTTAAAGTAACGGTTATATCTCACATTTTCGATACAAGTTCTTCATATTTCAAATTTTATTGATTTTATTTCTGACTCTCCGTCAAATCAAATCAAAGTATTTTTATTCAAGTAGGCATATTACAGCACTTTGGAATCGTCAAATGATATATATTTTTTTTATTTTCCACACTAATTCTAATGTACGTCTGATGATGGTACTCAAGAACGACTTAAAATCTAAAGATAGGAGGGTTCCTTCGCGCCTTGATCCGAGAAGAGCCCACAAGAAACTCAGTCGGGTAGTATGTTTTTTTGTTACCATCATCATTACAATATCATATTAGTTTAATATATTTCAATTCAAATTAGAGCAGTTAGTTCGCTTACTCCCACGCATTTCTATCGTCTAAGTAATCTTCCAACCTATAATACGATTTTTCTATCAACTTTCTTTTAACGAAGTCTTAGAATTTATTAATTGACATCACTAACACGGCTTGTGGGAGTTTATTATAGAAACGTATACAATTACCCTTAAATGAGTTGTTAATTTTATGCAGCCTACTAGAATTTATAACAAGTTTGTTTTGGTTTCGTAAGTTATATGATGTACATTCACTCTTTTTATTAAAAGAGTCAATGTTTTTATGTACATACAACAAGTTTTCTAATATATATACGCAGTGAACTGTCATTATGTTAACTGCCTTGAATTTGTTTCTTAGCGACTCTCTTGGACCCATATTGTAAATCGCACGAACGGCCCTTTTCTGCAGCACAAATATTGCATCTATATCAGCAGCATTACCCCAAAGTAGAATACCGTATGACATAATGCTGTGAAAATAGCTGAAATATATCAGTCTGGCAGTATCAACATCTGTCAGACGACGAACTCTTTTCACGGCCGCAGTAAGCCGCAGAGCTGAGTTTATTCGATAGACCGATTATATGGGGCCCCCACTGTAATTTATTATCTAATGTTATATATGTTATATATATCTATACCTAAGAAAACGGCACTGTCTACAAGGTCTAGTTCTTCATTATTAAGTTTAACAATGGTTTGCGTTTGTACTTTACACATTTTGTTTTCTTTCCGTTGAGCAATAATNTAACATTAGGCAGAGTAAACTTAACACATTTTGTTTTATTTCCGTTGAGCAATAAATTATTAGCTTCAAACCGTTGTACGACTTTATTGAGGGAGAGAAAAGGTTGTTTTTTTTTAATCAGCCTTCATACAAACTCTATAATCTCGACAAATGGTCAAAAGGTTTCTTCCTTATCCGGTTCTTACATAGCCCGATATGACTGTATACCCTTTTAAAATTGTCAGTAGTTAATAAAATGAAATGATGTATGTATATATAAAACAATTTCTTTTTTAGTATTAATTTATTAATTAAATTTATTTTACGAAAAATTGTGCAGCGCCTTTTATTGAAGAAAGTTTATGTTGATTAGAGAAGTTGTGTATTAAAGATCTCTTTCTATGTAATGATTTTAAGAAGTTTGTGCAAGGTGGCAAACTTTATTTTCGTATATTATTTCTTTATTAAGTAATGTGAGATAACCAAAACCTTATTAATCTATATCCAATTGTTTGAATGATCCCTCCACACCGCCGAAGATATCAGTAATTGTTTTGGGCTTGCCTGGTCTTAGTGACTCCACGACCCTTTTCTTGTTTTCTTCAGCAAAGAAATCTTTGTGAGCCAAAAATTTTTCAATCATTTCTTCTGAAATGAATACAAGTAGTAAGAAATAAAATACTCTTTGAAACAAAACAAGTAATACAAAAAAATAAAGCAAATTCTTACGCCATCCAGCACAAACTTTTTAAACTTATTACTTAAAATTTTAGCTTCACTAGCGTAATGATGGAATTATACGTTTTGATCACGGACGTCCCAAGTTGGATTCTCAGCAAGGCCAATTTAAGAAATTGCATTTATTTGAGGCTTCGGCTGTGTCCAGTTAACCTTACCAGCAAGTAGGCTTTGAATCTGTGTAGAAACCAGTTACTATTTATAAATTACTTCTTGACAGGGTGTCGTGTTTCCATCTTAGACTATATTATCTATTCCCATCAGATAAGAATTACATTCAAGCGTTAATCTGTCAGAAAAAAACTTATTACGTGAATTTCCATGCCGTTGTAATTTTTTTTTATTCTAAATCTATTCAATGGATTAATATTATTTGAAAAACTGTCAATATCAAGGCGTCATCCATTACGACTCTAAAAAAATGTATTACCAACGATTGAAAATCGGCACATTGTTTATATACGGAGAGTGTGAGATATAGTAAACAGAAGTAATTGAAAAATATATAAAAATAACATGATTACTTCTAGCTTCTTCGTAGGATTTGTAGTTACCACCAGCTTCTTTTGGTAAAGCCGTTTTGGGGATTAACTCCTCAATTGTATTGGTTCCTGGACTATGGATGCAAATTTTATGTGTTAGTTCTTTCTTTAAAAAGGGTCGAACTAGCATCATAAGTTTATCAATAACTGGTGGGGGATTGATGCAGTGGATGGCTTTTATTCTCACAGGATAGGCTTCCTTTAAAAGAGAGGATTAATTTACATTGTAGCAAAAATGATAAGTTGCTAGCGGTTCCCGGTGGTTTTAATCGCCTAGCTCCCGATTCCGAGAAATTTTATCTGAACTGGTCTAATCGCTTAAGTATTCAGTCACATTCACACGTGCAGAAAAGTGTTTGTGAAGGCTCTCCAAAGCAATAAAAAACATCCTAAAGTAAATACGAAAAACTAAGTAAACAAAATAATATATATAAAAAAATGCGACCCGTATCGGAACAGTACAACCACAGCCACTGTGATACGAGATATTTATTATATACTACAATGAAAATATGTAGTAACCTGCATGTCCAAAATTGTACATCAGAATAGATTTTTTTTTTCGAACTGTGTTATGCTGTTAGCCCTACTGGCTTTTACAGCGTAACCGGGAGGAGGACGGGCTCTTAAGGAGGCCGCCACATTTCGAGTGCGAGCCCTGAAAAGGGCTCGCTCTCCGGGGAAACGCCGCTCCAAGGGCGTCTCCTGCGAGACCGAGCCTCGGCTTGGAGCGACGTTATCGCTGAAACATCACCTGAAAAGGAAGAATCAGAAGCGCCCCCGGGAACGTGGGTGAAGTCCACGTCCGGGTGACGTCAGAAATCGGGGACCTCGACTCCGCCGGCNGACTTTAACCGCATTATACTAAAGTTTTGTAAAAGCAATGCTTTGCCAGTTGACATGTGTTTGCGTTCTAGCGGCGATATACAATGTTGTTACTTGTTACTACAACTTCGCAATTTGATAAACCAACAGCAACATAGCCGCTACTATGTACCATCGAATCACTTGCAATGTGATTTTGTAATTAAATTTTTAATAAGCTAATTATATGAGAAAATTAATGGAGAACAAATATAGAATTATCACTATTTAATCTATAAATTGCCTCTATGGTTTAGTGGTTAGCATATTCGGCAACAGACATGAGGTTCTGGGTTCGAGGCCCGTGTCGGGCCAGTTCAAAAGTGGACATTGACTTTTCTTTTAAGATTTTCTCAATATTTGCCCGAAGTTGGCGGTCGTGTCGTGTTGCCGTCACATCGGACTATGAAAGTGAAGGAATAGAGAGTGCACTTATGTACTATATCTGCCAACCAGCAATGGGACATTAATAGGCTGCTACTTACCTTTTTTAATCCATAAATTTAGTACAGCATCGCACCAGAACGGTTATTTTATGCTTGTCTTTACTTGTAGGTTGGTAACTAGTCACAGACGCAGCCACCAGTACAGATTCAGACAAAGTAGAATATGCAATTTGCTAAATTCGCCCTGGTGGGAATCGAATCCTGGATTTCTGTTTACAAAGTGAGTTAATGAGTTCTAACACCACCGAAATATTACCTGCATATAGTACATTATTTGTTGTACGGTTTGAATTTCGAGCTTAGAGACGATTCCTAAAGGAACATCTTTGAGATCTATCAATATAACGTAGCCCGGAGACGCTCCATCTTCTTGCTGGAGCATATCCATTAGCATTAATGTTGTTCTGAAACGTAAATTGACTTCAATGGCATCGGTCACAATCGGTAGGCTATATTTAATGGCGAATATTTTCCAATATTTCCTTCACTATTCTTCTACACAAATGTGGAGCACCAGACTGGCGTTGGGCCGGATAGCAGTTCGGCCCACCGCCAGTCTACTTTTTTTTACTATTTATTGTAATTGACATAGTCTGTGCGCAAAAAGGAAATCTTATTCCTTATTTGTAATTTGCTTGCATTGTAAAGGATAGAATAGAAAAAAAAACATTTAAACCTTTTACGTGAGCATTAAATACATAGCTGTGTACAATATTCCGCATTTATTAATTAAATATATTTATTTAAGCTTACCTCAGTGTGTCAATAAATACAAAGTTCTTTATTTCTACATCCACAAGAGAATAATGAAGGACCTTATAATTTTTTCCAATCGATGGAACAGCGAGAGGTATGGCTGATCTACAATCCTGGAAGCTATTCTTTGGGATAAGTGTAGCCTGCCAACTTGCAGTCTCGTGGGTCTATACTCTTAAAAGAAACTCTCTTATTTGTGACGAGGCTTGTGTTCACCTATCGGACTTTAATAAGGTACTATTACCAAGGTACTATTCACAATATAACACACAATTTTTTTTACCAATCAGGTTAAGCCTATGCCAAATGTTGGATTTGCTAGCCTTGCAGGGCCGGATTTAGCGTGGAGGGCGGCATCCGGGGCTTCAGTACAAGATGCCTCTTCAAGAGTTATAGCCCCCATAATGGAGACTTCAAAATTACTAAATCTTTCAAACGTTAACATTTAGTCCCTGAATTAAACGGAAAACTTCTTGTTACCAATGTTTACCACTGTGGGAAATGTTAACGGAACTGTTAACCTATATTATACGTTCAGTTGAATGATTTAAGGACTTGACTTGAACTATCGTTTTTCTTAAGTTTATTTATCAAATTTCACAGTTTTACTATGTCATTCATAAAACACTTGTCGCACTTACATGACATTCAAAACTTGTATTACACTTTCATCGACCGCACGGTCCTTAAATATACCGGTAAAGTGCGTACGAAGGGTTAAATTTAAATCCAACAATTGTTTTGCACGTTCTGTACTTTGAAAACAGCAGTGGTACGTGAAAAGAAGATCTAAATCTGTAATATCGAAATTAATAAATTATTATAAGGTCATGATAGTTTTTTATAAGTATTTTTAAATAATACTAGCTGTCGTCCGCAGTGACATCTGCTTTCACGATTCTGTGGGGTTGAATAACGTGGGAAATCTATACTTGGACTATAGATCATCCTTATCATTCATATTGCGACTGCAATTATTTAATGACCTTCTAAATTTCAAAAAAGGTTATTTTGCTAAATAAATGACATGATGTGTTTTATACATTTATGGGTTCGTACAGAGTTTAGTGGGCTAATACCATCTACGCATTATCGTCTTTCCAATGATACCGGTTGAGGGACCATCGGTTATGAGGTTTCAAACAAACAAACAACCACAGACACACACATCAATGGTAGGTCAAGATTGCCTCCAAATTATCTAGCTAGCTGCTAAAGAGTAGTGACTAGTTTTTATAGGTATTAAAAAAATTATAAGATCCAACAAAAAGAAAAGACAATCAACGTGCCTGTAATGTGTTGTTCGGGCAGATGTGGCTGCGTCTTAAGCCACTTTCGTAATATAGTGATGTCGGACGGCTTGATGCCAGTCTTTTTATATTCTTCCTCTATTAACATCCTGTTCAAAACTGCTGTTCTGAAACAATAACAAAACTAGTAAAATAAAATAGGAATATATTCGCAGCATGGTCAAAACGTTATACTGGTATGGTAACTCCCCACCACTGAAGTATTTCACCAGCATAGACCTACAAAACTGCCTCATTGGTTTAGTGGTTTATTCTTGGATTCGAGTCCCGAGTCGGGCCAATTCGAAATCGAGATTGAATTTCCTATTAAGATTTTCTCGATATTTGCCCAAAGTTGGGAATTTGGCAGTGCCACCTAATCGCGTGCCTTGGATAGCACGTTAAGCCCTCGGTCCTGCGCCTGATCTCTCGTCGTGTCTGATTCTCGTCACATCGGACTGTGAGAGTGAAGTAATAGAGAGTGCATTTGTTGCACTATGCCTGCCAATCCGCAGTGGAGCAGCGTGGTTTATGCTCTAAACCTTTCTCTCATATGAGTGATAGGGCCTAGGCCCAGCAGTGGGTTGTTAATGGGCTGCTACTTACCTTATAGAGCTACAAATTTGGTTATTAGGTCAACCGCGCAAGTTCGTTTCGTGATTTACAAATGGGGGGGTGAGGATAGGAGGACAAAAAACAATTTACGAACTATTCTCAGATCTACCAAATACACACAAAAAGTTTCATAAATATCAGTCATGCTGATTCGTTTTATGATAACAAACTTTGTCATATGAGTTTTTTTACATATAAGAGTATTAAAAGTCTATGCTCCGCTATGGCTCAAAGTGATATTATTAGTTAAATTATCGTTTCCAAAGAATTTCGGTATAAAAAGTATAACTATCTCTAATGAATGAGTAAATTATAACTTCTAACAAGATTGAGTAAAAACATAGTAAGTAAGTATACAGTAACACGTAGTTAGTTTCCTTCACTATAAAAGTTTATCTTGAATAAAATTTTTGCCCATCCATTCATGTAAATTAAATAAGTAAACCGCCAATATTAAAGAAACATTAAAGTTTTTATAAAATAAATATGTGCACTCCACACGCTACAATACACTTCGGTCAATTAAGTATGTAAATTTACAAAATCACTCGTTTATACCTAAAATATGACTCAATTGTCTGCACTAGTTTTGATTCAGCTTACCTTTATAAAAGTTAACTTGCCAAAATTATTTATGAAGAGTTTATACGTACCAACACTAAATTAATTGTACTTGTTATGTGTTTATCTTTACTACTTTTATCAACAAAATAACTTGAAATAATGAGTCGTTCACAAGAGATACACAAAAAATTCACTACAGATGGAAATGTCTAACTAATCGAAGGCGCTTGTATAAAATATAGAGTAGACGATAAAGTAATAGTTGACGTGATTTAATGGAATACGCTCGATTTCGAATAAAAAAATGTAATGAATTGATTAAGTGAGCTAACCGTACTTATCTTATCAAACAAGATTATTAACTGCGTAAGTGCAAAAGTCTAAAATAAATTTGTGAATACGATTGATTGGATTGCCATTGGATATATTTTATAAACTAAAATACACACACACACGCACTCACATATACATGTTACATATCTGACAACATATATATAATTGCCTCATTGGTCTAGTGGTTAGCATGTTTGACTACAAATATGAGATCCTGGGTTCGAGTCCAATTCAAAAATCGGTATTGAGTTTTGTATTAATTTTCTCAATATTTGTCCGAAGTGGGGAAATTGACGGTGTACTCCACCGTCGTGCCACGGAGAGCACGTTAAGCCGTCGGTCCTGCGCCTGATTTCTCATCGGTCGTGTCGGATTCCCGTCACATCGAACTATGAGTGTGAAGGAATAAAGAACGCACTTGTGTAGTATGCCAGCCAACCCGCAGTGCAGCAGCGTGGAGGGCCTATCCTCTAAAAAACCTCTATCGTATGAGTGAAAAGATCTGTGCCCAGCAGTGCGCGGCTAATGGGCTACTACTTATATTACTGTTATATATATATATATATATATATACATATATATATGTCGGAGGGCAGATATCTGTGGAACGCTGGCGCCATCTATCGGCGTCGACGGAGTCAATGGTGGCAGTCCGGCGGGAGTCACTCGACAGTTGTCGAGTAGCGCTCGATCGGAACAGTCAACTGTTGAAACTGTCGCGTTCCTAGCTATTAGTGTTAATGAGTTTGTGTAAATTGATATCGGGAACATTAAGTGATTGAACATTATAAACCGAGTTAATTAATAGTGTTTGATTGCACCAACAATACCCATGAACGCCCACAGAGAATAAGA